>VDFB02381125.1:0-125438 GCA_007258455.2 Sequoia sempervirens | reverse complement strand
GCCTTCATTCCTCGAAGCAGTTCCAGAGCCAATCTAGCAGCATAACAGTATAGTCGACCAAAGATGTGAAATGATGCTCCAAGACTCCTTTTTATAATTCTCTAGTTGACTTCTCAAAACCCTAAAATCCACTTTTAGGTCAAAACCCTAATCTCCTCAAGGATGGCATACTTTTCCTTCAAGGCTTAAGATTTGATATTTTAAATAAATATCAGCGCTGATAAATCATGTGCGCCTTTCTTTGACTTTAGAGATAATTAAAATAATCACCCAATGAGAACACCTCAAGACCCACTTTAAAAACAACATTAAGTCATTGATCTAAGCCAAGGGGTCAACGTTAAAATATAATATTTAAAACGTGACTTTTCAATTAAATGACTTAACTTATCCCTCCGAATGTGCCTTGAAACCAATACTAAGCAAAACATCTGACCAAACTGAAGCAGGAAGTCAACCAAGCTGAACTCAACTGGAAAGCTGCCAAAAATAGAATTTACTAAAAATAGTAAATTCCAAAAAGTGCTCTGAATGCCGAGATGAACATACCACTGCGAAGCTCTCTGAAAACCCAGAAAGGATCCGCCATTGAATTCACCATCTCTGAGCAATGACCTCAAAAATAGGAAACCGTAATTTTTACCTTCCGACTAGCCTTCGGGTTTCCAGAAAAAGGCCAACAGTCACTGTGAAAATCAGGTTTGAGAAGGGGACATTACACAAATTAATCTAATAATAAAATCACTTTATAACATAAATTAAATTAATTAATTTATCAATTATAAAGCCTCCACATCAATAATCCAGATTAATTAAATAACCAATCATAACATTTATAAATTAATTCTCCCAAATAAAGCTTGCACAATAAATAAAATAACAAGGCAAACGTGGATATAGAATACAACCAATACATGGACTGACGACACATTGTACTAGGGTAAAGGTTTGATCAGGTAACCCGTTACTATCTCCCAATCAACATTACTGTTGGGTAGTGGACACGCTCAGACCTGTGAATCCAGGTGAAGCCGTTGTCCTGTACTTGCAACCCTACAAATGAAGCATATGTCGTACATGTATCCAGATAATAAATCATACACATCGTGAAGAGAGAATCGCGGAAATCGCAGGGCACTTGCATGCGAGTGATGCAATCCCGTTCCCTTCACCAATACAGTATCATAATAAATTGACAAAACTACAACATCAATTAAAATATAGATGAGCATATATCAATCATTCAAATAATCACTTAAAACTAACATAAAGCATGTCATAAACTATCAATATAGTCTATCATCTCATCAATATAGATCTACCATCACTCCACTGTTAGTGATCGTATAACAATAACATAAAATATGGTCTATCAATGTATCTGAACTATCAGAGAAAACATAGCAAATCGGAGGGGTGTTACATTGGGTGCCTATCTCCTTCAGGGGCGCCCATCTCCACCATACTTAGCCATTTTCGCGTAATTTTCAACCTTCAAAGTTGATCCTTCATTCTGTGTCTTCTGTTCAAGCTGGATTTGCCGGTGATTGCCAAGTCTGTTGATTTGATGGAGGTATCCACTGCGAAGCTGGCTAGATTTTGAAAAGATTGAACACATCTACAAACCCTACTGGGTGGATTTAGGCTTCCAAAAGGCTGGGCGCTCTTCTTGACCCGCCCAAATCCTCAAGACTCGAATTTTTTTTGATGTTTCATTGATTTGCATTCAACTTATTGGTTTCAACCCTCTGTTTGACCTTAATTCTCGGATGACTGGTTGATCTGACGGCTGAACTGATGGAATCACTGCGGATCTGGAAGGAATCTAATCAACATTGCCTGGGAGCACGGACCCTAATTCTGTCATCTGATGCCTTGAAAAGAGGGGCGCCTATTTCCTCCAGGGACGCCCATGGCTGACAGTGTTAGCGAAAATTTCACCATTTTCAATCTTTCCAACTTCTTCCTTCGTTCTTCGTTCTGCGTGCACATCCAACATTTGAATGTTTGCATCTGACACCTGACAGCTGACTGGCGTCCATTAATGGCTTCAGAACTCCTAAAATGCTTCTAAAAAAGCAAAATAGGCCCACTAGGGCAAAATCGATCTTCTTGTGATTCTGAATGCACTAGCCTAATGAGGAAGTATTTTTGACCAATCAAAATCAGTTTGAACCCTAGAAGCCACACTTTCTATTTTTAGAAATTTTCTATATTTAGAAAATTTTGCTAGCATCCATTACGAAAGAAACCGAGAAAAAGTTTACTATTTTAAGAAAGTTTATAAAAATAACAATTTTCCTGAAAACTAGGGATGAAAAAATGAGATCTGGGTTTTGTGGATTAGGTCGCTCTGAGCAGACCCAGATCGTTAGATTTTGAAAATTTCAAGGTTTTACCCCTCATGCAAGACACAAACCCAAATTTTGAGCTCTGTTTTTTTTTTTTTTGACAAATTTGACAAGCCTTTTATGCATTTGTGCAAAATGCCTAAGTGTAGCAAAATCTTTAATTTGAGGTACAACAATATACCACAAAAAAATGCCTCAAATGCTTCCTACTCAAATTTTGATGATTTTATTGTGGATTCATATGTTTTTGATGTCGTTTGGGTGCAATGAGGATGCTTGTTTTGTGCCAAAATGTAATGTCCCCTTTTTCTGAGTATTCACCTGTAGGGACATCTAGCCTATTTGATTCCCATAGGCTATGATTAGGGATTTTAAGGGAATAAAATAAAATTAATTATTTATAAAGTTTTCTAAATAAATTAAATCATAAGTATAACTTTATTTTAATTATTTTAATTAAAGTGACAAATAAACAAATATTATAAAATCACTTTATTAAATATTATAAAATTACTTCATTAAATATTATAAAGTCACTTTATTAAATATTATAGTCACTTTATGTTGTACCCAAAACCAAAATTTTTGCTTCACTAAGGCATTTTGCTTAATTGAGTCTTAATCTTGTTAAAGTGATGTCAGAAGGTCGTTTTTGGGGTTTTTAAATATGGAGTTGGTGTTAGTGTCATGTTAGTCTGTCACTGAAGGAATTTGAGAAAAGTGAAAATCTGAAAGAAAATCATCAAAATTTTCTCTGTGGAGAAGGAAGCACATTTTCAAATGGGTGCCCTATCTTTTAGGGGCTTAGATCCTGTTTTTAGGGTTTGTCATCTCCAACAGACATTTGTCCGGCATCACGTCAGCTTCACAATGGGTTATCAAGTTTGTCAAACGGACCTGTTTTGCTCGAGTTAGGGAAGATACAGCGCAAAACGAGAGGAAAACGAGAATTGGCTAACACTGGTAAAAAGCGCAGCTTTTGAAAAAGTGCCCATCTTTTTGAGGTGCCAAATGTAGGTTTTTGGCTAAACGCCACTGAAGACGTTTATCTCACATTTGTTTGAGCTTCGCGACGCATCCGTCAGTGGGTGAATCTGAGTTGCTGAAGTGCCTGAATCGGAGGTGAAACTTGGGGTCAAATCTTAGTCAAAATATCAAAGAAAAAGGAAAAGAGCACATTTTGAGAAAGGCGCCTAAGCTTTTCAAGCCTTTAATGCTTTCTTTTTGATGATATCAGATATTCAATTTGTTCGTGTTATGTTCAGCTTTCCGTTGCCTGTCTCCGTTAGATCAGAAGATGACTTAGCAGCTTGCAGTCAGAGTTTTTATGTTATTTTGATCATTTCTAGAAATGGCTAAGTCTGGAGGAAAAGAGCAACTTTTCAAAAAAGGTGCCCTTGATTTTCACCCCTCAGATGATGTTTTCTTGGGAAATGTGCCTTTGCAGCTGTCGTGCAGAATGAAGTTAGTTCCGCAGTGAACCTGTGATCCAGTCCTGAAAGTTGGTAAATCAGAAGTTATGAAGGATTTATTTTTCCCTTCGTTCGAGATGCAAATGTCAAAATTTGACTAAGTCTGAGAAAAAGCGCAACTTTTGAAAAAGGCGCTTGGATTTTTGAGCCTTCAGATGTCAGTTTTATGGTTTTCAGTCTCAAGATATCTTTTGATCAGTTTTTACTTAGCTCTGCGATGCACCTGTCAGCCAGCTAATCAGTGGAGTCATTCAGCTAGTGTCAGAGGATGAACAGAGGTCCTAAAGAGGTTTTAAGTCTAAATTTTCATGAAATTTGGCTAAGTCTGGAATTCGCCTTAAGAGGTCAAAGTTGGATTTTCGAAAGAGAGTTGAATGGACGCCTTAACTTGAGTTCTGACTGCAGTTAGACTAAACGTTTTCTGGGTTGTCGTCTTCAGTTCATATATTGGCATGTTGAGTGATCTTTCAATTCGCATGTCGAGTTAACTAGTTTGCATGTCCAGTTAACAACCTTGCATGTTGAGTTAACTTGATTGCATGTTCACTTAACTGAAGGTTATACTTGAAAATTAACTTGAGTTTGCATGCATGGCGAATTTTGGTTGAAATTGTGAAGATTTTGTGAAGTTGATGCTTCATTGAATGTTAACTGAAGTTTTCAAAAGGGACGCCATATCTAATTAAAGCATGAATTTAGTCCTTGTGAAGTTGGCGCATTTTCCTTTAATTTGTCAATTGAAGTTTGAAAAGGGACGCTATAATTGGAATTTTTTAAGGTTTATAGTATGAAGCATGAAGATGGCGAATTCAACAAGGATTGTCAACTGAAGTAAAAATCGCATGTTGCTTTAAATAATTTGTCAACTGAAGATTGAAAGGGAAAACCCTAAAGCATGGTGCTTTATTTAGCATATTTTAGTTTCAGTTAACTAAAATGAGGTCCAATTAGAAGCCAAGCGCCATTTTTCAAGCTTTAGTGCTTTATGCGAATTTCAATGATGAAAGCCTATTTATTTTAGCCTTGGCGTCCATTATTTCTTCATTTCAAACTTCGAAGTCTACATTCTTCTTGAGCGAGCAGCAAGCTAAAGGTGCTACAGGTGTCAAAATTCAGCGTTCTTCATAGCAACGGATTCAGATTGATCAGAGGAAGAAGATTCAAGACTTTGTTTTCACTTTGCATGCAGGTTTCATCAAATTCCAGAACAGAGATAGGCGAATTCTTTAGAAGCAGAACAAGCAAAACTTTCTATCTTCTGTCTTATTTCTTCTATTTCTCATCTTAGGTACTTTCTTCGCATGTCAAAGAAATTCAGCATATTTTCAGAATTTGACGATCTAGGTTCACATATTTCAGCATCAGCAGCAAAACCCATGTCTTAGATTTTTTTCGAGAAAATTGCCCCGCAGCCTTCATTCTGAAGCTCTGTGCTTTTTTCCGAAGATTTCTTTGCATGTGGGATAAAATCACATCTTTTTGAAAATCGCATCATCTGGGTTTGTTCAGAATTCCATTGTGCACAAAACCCATGTTCCAGATTTTCTCAAGAAAAATTGCCCCATGAAGCTCTAAAAACCCCTGCAGTTCTCTATTGAAGAGTCTTTGCATGTCAAGCTAAACGACATTTTTTCGCAATTCTGATGTTGTGGGTTGTCTTAGAATCATTTTCCGGACAAAACCCACGTCTCAAAATTTTTGGTGAAAATTATCCTCCGACAGGGTATTTTTAGCTCACCAGGTGCTATTTTAGCTTTCCAGAGAAAGTTGTCAAAACATAGCCGTGTTCACAGTCAACGGGCAAGTTTTTCAGAAGGCAGTTCAACTAGACTGAATTCAAGACTAAATCGGTCTTAATTTATGTTTTCATCAGAGCAGCTGACAATGAAGATCAAGTGCATCCAAGGGTTGATTCAAACAATTTGACAAGCATAGACGCAGGTTGGACACCATTGGAATTCCGCGTTCTTGTGTATTTCTCGCAACCAGAGTGTTCGCGGTCAAGTTTCGTGATTTCAGCATGCAACACTTTTTCATTGAGAGGAATCAAGAAAAGCATCAGAAATATTAAGCTGAAAAAGGAACAGGGATCACTCCATTTACGGAGCCGCCAAAGTCACTCAAATCCCATGCCATTGTCTTCGTGAAGATGGTACCTACGCTGATCTCGAGGCTGTGCAAACTAAGTTCCAGAAGCATGTTCGTGATATCTTGATTGAGATTTTGGATCATATTTCAGTGATTTCAGCTAGTTTCAAGAAGGCGACTGAAAATGTTAAAGAATGTATGCATATGGTCAAGGAAAGTGACAGAGAATTGAAGAAGCAGATTATTATTTTTTGACAGCGTCAGAGTGCCAGAAGACAGAGTAATTGATGAGTTCTTGGTCGAAGTGTTAGACCGAGATGACATGGAGTGATCTGCCAGTTGGAACCTGCAGTTAATTTTGAGGGTTGAGTCATGAGCAGCAATTAACTCGACTTTCAGTCTTGAGTTCACTTGCTGACTGTAAGAGACCTGACCGTCTCTAACCTCGAAACTGACTAGGGTTTATAATTTTTATATTTTTTAAATTTTTACCAGGCAAGAAAGATGCATGCAAGAGAAATAACAATTTCTGAAAGAAACATAGATAAATGCCGAAAATCAAAGCTTTATTGATATTGCATTATTTCTGAAAGCTTTACAAAAAATACCCGGAAATAATCTTCGAAACTGAAAAAGATGCTGGAACCCTTGTTCTAGATCTCTACTGCAAATCTAATGAAGTGCAATGTTGACTTCTGAATGAAGCCAATCCACGGGCAACCCTTTGGAAGATCTTTCACAACCTCAGTTATTCCAATCACTAAGAGTTTCCATTCCCAATGATCAAGAATTCTGAAAACCCTAGGTTTCTAGCCTCAAGAGCCAAGCTCTCCAAAAACATAAATCCAATATATAAAATGATCCAATGATACCTTCCTTTACTTTTCAATGGCCTTTATATAATTCTCCAATTAGGTCGAACCCTTCTAGAAGTCTCTTTAATTTATTTAAAATGATATTTAATATTTCCCTTTCACTTTAATAAAGTGAATTTTAAAACTTTATAGTTGCACCTTATAATTAATTATTAATAAAGTAATCACTTTATTAATAATTAAATAGCATAACTCCACAAATAATCATTATTTCTCAGTTCTGTTTGAACTTGGGAGTTAACCATTGTATCCCCTATGCGTCCAACTGCCTTATTAAAAATAGTAAGGGTCCCTCTCTGACATCTGCTGACTTACTATAAATAGTAAGTCCCTTAAAACTGAACCAGAGACCTCTGAATATCACTGCCTCGGAACATAAGAAGGATCTGGAGAGATAAACATTGATAACTGCCACCTGGAGAGATCCATAATGCCCAAACTGCACCCTCTAATCCACCATACTAGCCTACGAGGGTCAACTGATAGGCTAATCCTTCAAACTCTGATGCTCACGAAAAATGGGGACATTACAGTCCGCCCTCCCTGAAATTGCTAGTCCCCAAGCAATCTCCACTGCAAAGAAAACCCACTCCTAGGAAGGCCCAAAAGTAGCACTGTGAAATGTCCCAATCATCTCTAACTGTCTCCTGAAACACCAGCATAAATACAACTGCGCAAGCTATCCCTGGATCCCAAACCCAGAATGAAAATCTGTCATCCTCAGACTTCCGATGCGCTCTACTGTCTTCAACTTCACCATGTTGTGAGTGGTGAAGTAACCCAATGGGACCCATCCAATACTCAATGCCAAAACTGTCACCACTTGGATCCCAATACAATCTGAATTCACATCCATCTGTCATGCGGAGATAGGAACTTGTAGGAGCATCTGCTACACTGAATCTCTCCCTATCCTCTGCTAAACCCTCGTGGATGTGATTATTGACCAAGCCATCATGCCAACTGACACCATAGTCATCCTGTAACCATGTACCCATAAGGAAACTTTTTGACATAGAAGTAGCGAACCCTGTTGGATACATATCAGCATGATGTAAAACTGACAGCTGTCCCTGCAAGTAATCCCCCACAAACCGCTGAGTCTGGAGCTTGCAGCTGCTAATCTCATCTTCTGAAGATGGTGAATACCCATCCCACAACGGATGGTATAACTCAGAAGCCAAACCACACTGATGCATCATCAAATCCTCCGTGTGTGGACTAAAGGAGAAGTGATGAACACTCCTCACTATGCAATCAAGATAAATTGCTCCCACCTCTGTCAATGGCTGACCATCATAGTCCTGGGGAAACAAATCAGCATAAGTACAAATCTCCATATTGGATGATGCCCTACATATCTCCTGTGATGACGATGGAGTAGTGACGTGATCTGTCACACAACTCTCAGAAAAATCAACTATCTCATCACAAGAGCTCTCAACCAAAACACTCATCCCATCTGAATTAACTACACCAATGTTTGTCATAGATGTAACCACATCCTCACTACAACCCGTGGATATAAGATCCTCATCAACTGCCTCTGTATATAACTGTACTGTATCTGCAACTGGTGGAGACTGTGCCAAACTCAACTCCACGGTAAGCTCCTCCAACCGTGACTGTGACTCTTGAAGGGCCAACTGAGCACTCTCCAACGAGTCCATAGTCACCTCAAGCTCATGAGTGAGCTCATCGACTTGCTCCTCCTTTCCCTTCAATGCATCATAACAAATGCAATCCCACTCGAGAAGAAAATCCTTGTCCGCAAGTAGTTTTAGGTAATTTTGTTTCATCACTCCAATTGCTTCTCGTAGTGCATGTATCTCTGCAAGGGAAAAACCACTATCACCGTGCTCATCTGTCAAAGGAGTACTCCAACCATAGGTGGCCAACATCTGACGAGCAACATCAAAATGCTCAATGGTTGTGGCGACCATCCTGTCATTAACCTTCAATTGGCTTGCTAAACGATGATACCCCTGTGACTCATCATTTCCACCCATATTCGCACTATAGTAAAAGGCTGAATCCTCATCGCTCGCCTCTTGATCAGTAGCCTCATGTTTGCTATCATCAGTGCACACATCAACAACTGAGGTACTGCTACTATGTACCTCAAAGGATGACTCAACTAATAAGGTAGAAGCTGCTGATATGATAGTGTCTTCACACACTTCACTCCCAATGTAACTGTATCATTTTCCAATTCACAATCCTGGGATTCCATGTCAACATACAAACCTTCTAATTTATTTTCTAAGGTCTGATCTGGAAAATCAAATTCACTAGGACATGAATCCTCAACATACAATGCATTGTTAGTACCCAATTCTTGAGTACTTTCATGTGACAACCCCATAGTAGCATCTTGCACATGTGTAGTCACTGCTGTCTCAAGCTGATGCAAACCTTTTCTATTGCTGTTATGTAAATCAGAATTGTTAACAATGCTGGTTACAACTTCTGGAATGTTGTGAGCATCATTCTGTGGCTCCACCATACTATTTTCTTGATGTAAGATTTCCTTATCAACCACCATTTCATTTTCAACCCCATGTCCACTTGTAGATCGAAGATCATTCTCTACTGACTTATCTCTTTTTAACCCAAACACTTCATAGAGAATTTTAGACACTTCACCAAGTCTCTCATTTTTGCTTCATGATGAGGTTCGTCTTGAAAGGGAATCCTCATATCGCTGCAAACTATGAGTTAATCTTCGTTGTGAAAGCATAAGTTTTCGCTGAATATTATTTAAGGTGCTCTCAACACTTAGCTGCTCACATTTCTTTGATTTGTGTCTTTCCCTGTTATAATCCATCTGATGCTCCATATATTGTTCGAAGTCTAGACGCTCTTTGATCTTATCTGGGAATACTATATATTCTTCATAAGCAACCATTACCTCATCAACAAATTTAGAAGCTATGACAACCATTTTGCTATCGAGGCTTGCCAATCAGATAAAAAAAAAACTTTGCTTGCCTGCCTCAAGAATTTCATAAAAGAAATTACTTGCAAACTCTTTTCAACTGGTAAGTGTTTCTAGTTTTTATTTTCTGTTCTTATTTGATGAAATGATGCATAAAAGATTCCAAAGTGTATCTAAGGATGCAACCAGTATACCAATGCAATATTTTCTGATGTTCATAACTCAAATGTAACTGAAAATGAATCTACAGAATATAGTCATTTTGACAAACAGTTTAAATGCAAACTCCAAACTCTTCAGCCTCCAATCTGATTACAGTCTTAGCACAAATACTCAATAATTGATTTTTTCAATGTCAAAGCATTTAAACAACAAACTTAGATGTACTCAAGCCAAATTGTGAGCAACCTATATGCAGATACATTTATCGTCAACCTCAATTATTACAATGCTAAACCACTGTGTTGAACAGTCCCAGCTATGCCCTAAATCGCACAACAGCAATAGAGCCTTTTAAGTATGAGTGTCCAATCTGAATATAGCGCTCCAGCTCTTTTGTAAGCTCTTGATAAAATTGACTTCAGACAATTATGAAGTAGGACCCGATAATCTCAATAAAGCCAAATAATTCCTACGTGAGCTTCCTTCCAAACTCTTGTCTTATCCCCAAATATATATTCGAATATCTCTGTTTGTCCTTATTCCTCTTATTTTGTCATGTCTAAAGCAAGTCCCGACTGGTCACAAAGAGAAGCGATTCTTTTTAGAATGGATCGAAATTGTCTTATTTGCCAGATTTGTCTTTTCTGCCAGCTTGGATTATCTAAAAATTACTTGCAATGGAAACGATTGGTCCTACCATTGACGTCTTTGCCCAACCCATGAAGAAACGCATCCTCTGCTTCCTTTCAATATCTTCAACCAACACGACTTGGTACCTTTTTGACTTACTGACGGCTCTAGGAGTATAGGCGGCTAAGTCAATTATTAATATTTTCGGCTTCTTCACATTTGAAGAATACATCTTATCCAAGAGAGCGCTTAGATTTTCCTTGGTCCCTTAGTCGAAACTATCTCAGACTTGTATTTTGTCTTAATCAAATAAGACATTTGCCTCCAGTGCTTTCACAAAAACCCGTTTCTTCTCTAGTGATAATCAACTTCTATAAGAAGCACACATCAAAGCAGTACCCGATTCTACTTTGAGGCACCATACAATTAAATATATTCTCCTTGTCCCATGCGGCAGTTTGTCCCGGATTTGAAAGAAACCTTCAATCGTTTCCTTCAATGGATTCGTCTTTTTCCGTTGCTTGTCTTTTTTGAAGTGCCTGACCTCCACAAAGATATCGAATCACACACAAATATATCGACTCAATCAAATAAGACTCAAGCAGCTCCCGAGAGTCTCATATGATTCTCCAAAAAAAATAAACTATTTTGTTTTACTAAGGCTCCCGATTTTTTTTTAATTTTTTGCAAAGTCATGTCCTGCCCTTTTGAATTGCATCTCTTAATAAAGAAGCTCGATAATGATTTTAAATAAGCGATCTGTCTTCAGCTTACACATATCTCCAACCCAGCATACAAGCAGGTCCCGAAGAATTTTAAGAAGTTCAATATAATTTCATACGTCTTCACTATTTGAATTCCACGATTCCCTGGCTTTATATGTAACATTCAAAATGGCAGACAGATGGCGTATGCTTGATTAGAAGCTGCGATGCAGTAAAATGGGTCTTGAATTCTGAATATATTATTAAAGATCTAAGCCCTGTAATTCTGAAAAATTCCTTCTTGTAATTCTGAAATTCCCAAACCTTGGACAATTTTTAAAACCCTATATTCTGAAATTTTTTCTCTGCGTCTGAAATTTTTAATTTCCCCACACAGGATGGAAGGATTCAGGCTCTGATACCACTGTAGGAGACCTGACCGTCTCTAACCTCGAAACTGACTAGGGTTTATAATTTTTATATTTTTTTAATTTTTACCAGGCAAGAAAGATGCATGAAAGAGAAATAACAATTTCTGAAAGAAACATAGATAAATGCCGAAAATCAAAGCTTTATTGATATTGCATTATTTCTGAAAGCTTTACAAAAAATACCCGGAAATAATCTTCAAAACTGAAAAAGATGCTGGAACCCTTGTTCTAGATCTCTACTGCAAATCTGATGAAGCGCAATGTTGACTTCTGAATGAAGCCAATCCACGGGCAACCCTTCGGAAGATCTTTCACAACCTCAGTTATGCCAATCACTGAGAGTTTCCGTTCCCAATGATCAAGAATTTTGAAAACCCTAGGTTTCCAGCCTCAAGAGCCAAGCTCTCCAGAAACATAAATCCAATATGTAAAATGATCCAATGATACCTTCTTTTACTTTTCAATGGCCTTTATATAATTCTCCAATTAGGTCGAACCCTTCTAGAAGTCTCTTTAATTTATTTAAAATGATATTTAATATTTCCCTTTCACTTTAATAAAGTGAATTTTAAAACTTTATAGTTGCACCTTATAATTAATTATTAATAAAGTAATCACTTTATTAATAATTAAATAGCATAACTCCACAAATAATCATTAATTCTCAATTCTGTTTGAACCTGGGAGTTAACCATTGTATCCCCTATGCATCCAACTGCCTTACTAAAAATAGTAAGGGTCCCTCTCTGACATCTGCTGACTTACTATAAATAGTAAGTCCCTTAAAACTGAACCAAAGACCTCTGAATATCACTGCCTCGGAACATAAGAAGGATCTGGAGAGATAAACACTGATAACTGCCACCTGGAGAGATCCATAATGCCCAAACTGCACCCTCTAATCCACCATACTAGCCTACGAGGGTCAACTGATAGGCTAATCCTTCGAACTCTGATGGTCATGAAAAATGGGGACATTACACTGACTTCACACATGCTTATCTCTTCCTTGGAATTATCTTCACAGGAGTTAGGGTTAGGGTTTCCAGTTAACTGAAGGTAGTGTCTAGTTAACTTTGCTTTAAATAAGGACGTGCATGCTTGCACATTGTCCATTTAGGTTAGATGTACGGGTTAACTGATGGTAGCTTTCCAGTTAACTGTATAGTTTACTTTATTAGGGTTTAGTAATAAATCTTGCATGCATTGCAAGACTGTAGTTGACTCAAGGTGATTTTAGGGTTCCCTACACCTTTTGATGTCTATAAATAAGAGCTTTTGCTCATTTGTACATAACTTTTGCTTGAGAGAGAAATATATGCTGTGCCTACTTTGCCCTCAATATTGCTCTTTTGGTATTTGTTCATGTGTCTTTACTATTATGATTAAGTGTTATGCCACATAGGGTTTCATGCAATTGTAATGGTGAATTCTTCCCATAGTTTAGATAAATCTGTTTTGTGCATCTTTACCATTATGATAAATTGTTATGCCACATAGGGTTTCATGCGATTGTGATGATAAATCTGTTTTGTGAGTCTTCACTATTACGATTAATTGTTATGCCACATAGGGTTTCATGCAATTGTAATGGTGAATTCTTCCCATAGTTTAGATAAATCTGTTTTGTGCCTAATAAACTTGTTCAGATTGAGATGATAGTTGCGCCACCTTACCTTCAAGTAGAGAATCTGTACTTGGTTATTGTGTGATGTGTGTGAATAATAAACTTATTCGGATTGAGCTGATAGTTGTGCCACCTTGCCTTCAAGTTGAGAATCGTACTTAGTTTATCGTATATTTGTTGTTACCAATAAACTTGTTTAGATTGAGCTGATAGATGTGCCACCTTGCCTTCAAGTTGAGAATCTATACTCGTTTATCGTCAGATAGTCAAACCTTGCTCCATTTCCTCATGCTCTGTTTTCTTGAAGCTGGATAGATTTAAAGTAGTTAGCTTAGTTGTAGTTAATGATCGCAAAACCAAAAATCCTTAGCTGCAGCGTTCTTGGTTTTCTTAACCTTGTGCCTCTTCCAGTGAGAACAAAAAGATAGGACTTAGATTACTTTTCTTTTCCACGCATTCCAGCACTACGAGGGAGCTTCCCCTCCTAATTTGAAGAGCACTCATTACGCAGTGTGCATAGCTGTCGTACAAACCTGCACTCCAGAGGTGTTAGTTTTTATGCCAACACTTTATTAAATAAAGTGTTCTTTTAAACTTAGGAGGTTACATTGGATTCTTCTAGAAGACTCAACTGAGCCTTTAAAAAGAAATGAGAGCAAGTCATTTGGACATCTTGGTTTTGAGATCTTTTATCAGATTTTTTGGGAGAGCTTGTGTTTGTAGGTTCAACGTACCCTAGGATGAAAACCCTTGGGTAAAACGGTTGTGTGGAAAAAAACCCATTCAGCCTTTTTGGGTGGATTCATTCCAGGATTCACAATTGAGCTTTATTGATCAGTTTGGAGATTTTGAATATCATGGAATAAATTGCTGCAGAATTTAGAGGAGCAGATTTCTATATCAGATATTCAGATTAGATTTGAAGAAGGATTTTTTGGTGAGTTTTGGAGGCATATTGCCTAGGGTTTGGCCCTAGGGTTTGAGCGAAACCTTCTAGAAGTGGAGTGTCTTCATCCTTAAGGTGATTTGTGGAGATATTTGGCTGCTAGGGTTTGGAAAATATACTTAGTTTGGTACAGCAGCAGATCAGTCCTCTTCCAGCATTGTTGGAGATTGTAAATTGGGGCTTGTGGCTAGGGTTTCATCCTTCCCTTTAAGCGCCTACCTTTGTAGGAGATTTTGGTGGTTTCGTTGCATCCATTTGGCATCGTTGACATCATTCTTGAAGCAGCGAATATAGCAGACCTGTGTGCCCATTTGATTCATCCTTTTTGGTGTTGTGAAAATTTATTACCATTGGGTTTCAAACCCTAAGTTTGAGTGCTACACCTTGGAGGTTCCTTTTCATCATTTAGAGGTCTAGTTTGCATGTAAATTGGCATGTATAAAACCTAGGTTTTATAACAGGTTATAGCTGGGAATGTTTGGCATGTTTGCCCATGGAATTCGATGTATTTGAAGACTTTATATTTATGATTTATGACAGCAGACTTCTGATCTGAGTTTCCTATCATTTTGGTAGCATTTTGGGTGTTGAATCATTGAATAATTCATTGTATAATTTGACTATGGTTTTAGCACATGTATTGGCATGATTGTTATGATGTTCTTAGCATGTTAAGTGGCTGTTATATGTGTTTGATTAAGTCTGAAACATAAAATCAGAACTGCAGGAACTAGGGTTTTGGATCAAATTTGGAAATCAGAAAATAACCCTAAAATCAGAATAAATAGTAAATATCCTATGTGGGATATTACACAAAATGCTTTGAGATATGTACAACTTGCAAAAATTCTTGTTCAAATCTTAAAAAGAAAAAGTGATTAGTAGACTTAATGGTGTTTGATTTGGATAAAATGTGAGTCTACCCTAACTAATTTCAGACTTTTGATCACAATGAAACAACTCTTTTGTTCCTTAGAGGCCTCGTACACTATGTGATAAAAAATTCACACAAATTGCAAGAATGAAACAAGGAAAAAATAGAAAGACTGTTCAACATTTAAAAAAATAAATATCACCTAATCTACCTTGCTTTGATACCATGTTAGATTTTATAAATACATGCAATAGAAATCAACCTAGGAATAAAACAATGTTATAATGACACAAAATTTAGTGTGAATGAGAAAGGCACAATTTCAACATTTGTAATGTCCCCTTCTCAAACCTGATCGTTCCTGTGACCGTTGGCCTTTTTTTGGAAACCCGAAGGCTAGTCGGAAGGTAAAATTAGGGTTTCCTATTTTTGAGGATGTCCTTGCTTAGAGTTGGTGGATTCAGTGGCGGATTCTTTTTGGGTTTTAGAGAGCTTTGTGGTATGTTCGTCTTGGCTTTCTGAGCATTTCCAGGAATTTACTATTTTTAGTAAATTCTATTTTTGGCAGTAAACAGGTTGGTCTCAGGCAGTTGACTTTCCCCTTCAGTTGACTCAAGTGGCGTATTCAGTTTCGGGCTTAGAATGCAGTTTTGGAGAGTTGAGCTCATTTCACTTAAAAATAACATTATAATTTAAATGTTATTTTATCACCTTGGCCTAGTCAAATAACTTAATGTTATTTTAAAAGGTGGACTTGAAGGGTGGCGCCATCATTGAGGTTATATTAAAATTATATTGAATTTATCAAAGTCAAAACTAAGCCTTAAGGAGGACGCATTTATTTAAGTGAGAAATTTAATGAAGTCAAAATTAAAGATGCTTGGAAAAGGACGCCATTTCTTGGGATTAGGGTTTTGACTATGGAAAAGAAGTTAGGGTTTCAAGGAAGGTCAACAGAAACTTATAAAAGACAGCCTTGGGTTCTCATTTGATCATCTTTGGACTACAGTACTGTTATGCTGCCGGTTTGGCTCTGGGTTTGCTTCGAGGAATGAAGGCCTCCTAGCTCGGGCATCGCTTCTTGTTTGCAAGACAACAACTAGTGGTGATTCAGTCTATTTGTGAGTTGCATTTAGTTTGTGCATTGTTCTCAGCTTATTGCATTGTTAGTTTTGTTTGGCATGTTAGTGTTTTCAGCTTATTGCATTCATGATACAGCAGATCCATGTTTTAAATCATAAATCAAAAAATACCAAAAACAGTGTTCTGGGTAATAGCTCATTTTCTTTGTTAGGTCTAGGCGCCATAGTTCTCTAATTTGCAGATTTTTTAGAGCAGCCATCAATTTATAAGAGCAGATCGCCCTTCCTTGAGGGCCGTACCATTGCTGCTTGCATAGAAATTTGTGCATAAATAATCTAGGTTGTTTGATCAGATTTCAGTGTCTTATCATAAGCGCCATTATTCTTAGGATGCATTGCATTTGGTTTCAAGTCAATCCAATGAGTTATGGGAGAGTTATGAACATCTGAGTGATTCTCTGGACTGCTGGTTATTCAATTAAAATTGCAGATTTGTGAAGAACAAACCAGATTTGTTATTTAATCCTTGAAAGGTTCATTGTTTAGCACTCCTAACTAAGCTAAGGAGATTTCTTTATGATGTAATGTTAATCTACCAATATTCCTAAGTTTTGAGCAGGCGAATGATCATCAATTTGTAAACTGACAGTAGTACTGGCAGTCATTTTCATTATTGTTCAATTCTGATATGTAACGCCCTCTTTCATTGAAGTTGTTTGTAATAGATTTATCTCCGCCCTATGGTAGCTACTTCCCATTCTGGGTTAGCAAGCACATTCTGGGTGTTGAGTAGTTTCAGCTTCCAGCATTTTCTGTTCAAGCATTATTATTTGTAATCACTCCACCATATGGTCGCCCCTCACTCCATTCTGGATTGGGTAGCACATACTTGGTGTCGAGTTCCCTTTCTGCAATTAGAATAGAAGATCCTTTGACCATATGCTCGCCATCATCGGCGCCATTCTTGGTTAGAGTTATAGCATAAGCATTTTGTTTCAGATCCTCTGACCAATGCTCACACCTTGCCCACATCGGGATCCTAGTGTACATTCTGGTTAGAGTTGCTTTTGCACGTTTGGGTTTATCTTCTAACCTTAACGGGTGCGTTGTTTGTAAATTGCAATTCGTTAAAATAAAAAAAAATTGGCTCGGAATATTTCAACATTCTAATATTTGAATTCTATTAGCTATCCAAATGGAAGAAATGTGCTACAATATATAGCCACATAGTTTCCAAATCTGATGAGGACAAGGAAAAGGGAAAAAACCAAAAAATAGGAATTTGGTGTCTAAATGTCCAAATCCAAGAGAATAAGGAAAAAGATGAATCCCATAAAAGGAGAATATATGAGCTCATTATCCTATCCTACCTAAGTGATAAAAAATAGTTACTTAAGTAAATTTAATATAACAAGTGGAATTAATAATCACCAACAACTAGTTTTTGCAAAAAATCATGCATGTGATTCCCTTCTAGTTTGTGATAATGCTGCAATATTTACTTGTAAGCACCTTTATTGGACAACATGCATTCTCAAAGAGTGTCACTATAACTTTAGGCCATTTTTAGGCTATAACTTTAAGTCGCACGTTCTTGTTCAATTATGGTTTATCCCATAGTTTGCAAACTTGGACTTGACACACTAAAAAATTCCGACTTAGCAAAAACTTGGCAACTTAAAAAACACTTAAATTTTTGAAAAACGCATAAATTTTATGCAAAATACAGCTACAAAATGTTATCAAATGATTTTTTTAATAGTGAAAAAACAATGCTTATAAAGCCAACAAAGCAGCATTTTTGGAGTGTTTAATCCACAGTTTTCAAGCGTGGCATGAGTCAAGGGCCCAAACTCATTGAGTACCAGCGAAATTCATTGAAAATTGTCAAAAACTTGACATGGAATTTTTTTGGTGAGTACTCGGCAACTCGCTGAGTTTGTTAACTATGGTTTATCCCTTCATGGTGTGTATATATGTGTGGTTAGTCGCTATCATTGTGCTTATCTTGTGACATTGCACTTCACTTTTTTATCTTACTCTTTCAGTGAGCTTTTTGGTACTCCCACTAACCATTCAACATATCTCTTTCCTGTATTGCATATTGCAATGAGATTTGTTTTGATCCTAAAATGAACTATTGGTAAAACTTTCTCATGGCATGGTATCTAAGAGAATTGCTCCCTCTGACTATTCTTGAGCACTTGTGATCATTTGGAGATCCGTTTCAATCTTCCAAAAAGAGAGAGAATAAGGAATTTCTGCTTGAAGCGAATGGCATTCAATTGTCTTTGTAGTCACATTCTCTATTAGGCTTTGTAGTTATTTATAGACATATTATTACTTAATGCACTAGGGTTTGTTCATTTGCCACATCCTTTCCAGCATGGTTGCTCTCTTTGCGAATTTTCCTGGATATCCCCATATAGTGTTGTCATGAATGGGTTGTTAGACTAGTCAATGTAATGATCTTATGAATCCCCATATAGTGTTGTCATGAATGGGTTGTTAGACTAGTCAATGTAATGATCTTATGAATCCCCATATAGTGTTGCCATGTATGGGTTGTTAGACTAGTCAATGTAATGATCTTAGATGTAGCTAGTAATTCATATATACTTGTAAAAGTACATTGACATGGGAATAAATTTATTGTCTTAAAACATAAGATTGTGTTGTATAAAAATTAGTAGTTAGCCTTGTAATTAATGATTTGATGACAACTAGTTGGCCATACCCCTCACACAAATGTATTCACCAATTGCATTTTCTGATTTACTTGATAAAGTCAGCTGCTTTTTCTCTCTCTACTTTTTGAATTTGAGTGTCTTCTTCTATCTATTTATGCATTTCTCTTGGGGCTACTACCACAGCGATTCTTTTGCTGCAGGTGGGCCAATTTAATGTGTGTAAAGTAGAAACCCACAAAAGATTGAATCTTTCACTGAAATATGGAAAGGCAGCCTTTCATGAAGGAGAAAGTAAGATACATATAGCAGTGAGGTGCTAAACACAAGAGATAGTTTCAGGAAAATTTTGTGCCAAATAGCAGCTGAGTTAAATCATTTTGATAATTTCCTCTCAAACTATTATCTTGTATTTTATCTGAATCCTGAAATTGCTGTAGCAGAGTGGAAAATTTAATCTTGCATGGGACCATTTCACAGGGAAAATGCTTCTGAATTTTCTCGGCAGCAAGTGTTGTGCAAATGCCAGATTGCCCCCTCTATGGAATCACTAGGAAGAGGTGCTACTTCTAGGTGCTTCTGGGAACCCTCATCTAGGTTAAAATTTCTTGTGCACATATCTTAGGCTGCATGCCACCTTTTTTCTGTTTACAAATTTTGTTGGACTTGTAGAAGGTTTATGGAGAGATCACCAAAATTGTCTTATGGGGATCCCAATCTCATGGCTTCCATGGATGTGTTATTTCTCCCTTTGACTTCATTGAAAGTTCAGTGCAGGAAAGCAATTTTTAATAATTTTTGAAGCTTCTTTTGCCTACTTCAGCCTCGTATCTTCAAGATGCTTAATGTTTTCTGGTTGGGAGATCCTAATCACCTCCTCTCTTTGCCTTGCACTTCTTATCATTCATGATTTGGCAGTCTATTGATGTCTTTGAATTCATTTTATGTAGAATTTGTGTTGGCTTTATTTAATATTTGAAACTAGATCTCTCCTATTTTTGGGCATACTTATGGTTTAATTTTAGCCACTCAAAACAGAGTTTTTGAATGCTTTTGGAGGCTTCTTCCTGACAACTACTGAGACAAATTTTTTCAATATGTTGCTTTATAGGAGGCAATGCTGTGTTACTTTATGCTTCCAAGCATCATGATGTTGTTGGGACAGTTATCAATGTTAGTGGACGTTATGACTTGACAAAAGGCATAGAGGATCGCTTGGGTAAAGATTTTGAGCGTAGGATCAATGAAGATGGATTTATTGATGTTACAGATAAGCACGGTAAGCAATTGCTAAATATTTTATTAATATAGTAAAAGCATCTTTAGGAATTTCCTCAGCCTGTGATCAGATGCTGAATAATGCTATTTTGAGAAGACTGTGAAAGGATTATAAAATTGAAATTTTACTAGAGCCCATGGAACATTAGCCAATCAAATGCCTCTATTTTGATGGGTATACATAGTTACATCCATTTCTTACTTAGAAATAATGGGACTTCCGAGAAGAAATCTAAATGGAAGACAGGATTGAAATTTTAGTAATATCCATGAGAGACTGATCAAATATGTTGATCATTACAATGATTGCATATAGACTTTCTATTCTGAACCATGGGATTGATCGCTAAAATGAATATAGAGTTTCTATTCTTTATTAATTATTACCAATTCACACCGAGAGGCATAAACTACAGATGCATCTATGTGTGGGGGTGAGTGGTAGAGTGAAATGTCTGATAGATGTTCACAACAATGGCTTACATAAAATAATAATCCAAACAAAAAAGAAGAGAATGTTAAAGTCTTTGATGTTGGAAACAATTTAATTTCTAATTGTAAAGGGGTGGTAGTTAGCTATTGAGTAGCGTGAGAGGTCATAGAGAAAAAAGATAAACAAAACTTAATAAGGGATGTTAACAATAATTTACATTTCAAACCATATAAATTTGCAAATTTTCAAATAATGGAAAGTCTAATTTTGATCCTAAAATTTTAAATTTAACTTTGTTTAGTTTTTTTCATGTACTTAATTGTTAATGTGAAGAAAAACTAGGTTTTGCAACCATCCTACACCATTTTTTATTACTCTTACATGTTGCACAATTCTTATTGAGAAACTACAAGTATAAATCAATTGTTCAAAAGTTGTCTAGAGTCTAGACATTGTAATGACCTCTCTGATATTTTTAACATTTTTATAATTTTTTTGCAATTGTTTTACAATATTGGAATAAAAATAGAATGCAAAACAACAACATATAATTCTGATAACATAAACTCTTTAAACAAAATTAGAATAATGGCTAAAACCCTAAAATGCTGATGACAATATAATTTCTTAAATATATTACAGCTATCAAAAATTACTCTGTATATTTAACTAATATTAAAAACCAGATATGATTAAAGCCACTTACAAGATCAAAGATATTTGCTAGGCGTGAGTTTTGGCTGTACGGCTTCTTGCGAAACTGAATGCTTACAATTTGAAGTATTTAAAGCTCCTCCAAGATTGGAATGACAGCCAAGTTAATAATCGATATTATATTTGGCAGCTTTCAAGGTACTCAACCAGTATAGAACATATGACAACCAATAGTCAGTTCACTTAATATTATATAAAATCCTTCCTAGCTTTGGCTGTATAGTGCCCACATACAAATATATAACATCAAATATATAACAATAACAACTGCTGCATTGGTTAAAGAGTAACATGGCTATAGCAAGGAAATCTTGTATGACTGGAAATAGGAATGGTACGGTCACTCCAAGTATGGCCAAAATAACATTAAGCTTTGCCATTGAAATAACAATGAGAATATAATATTCTGAAAATCACTCTGAGCTGATATATATTAAAATAAAATCTTCAAACTCACTACCACAATTTGAAACTAGAATATATTCACCCCTTTGAATTTCAATTTATCTTTTTCCATCTAAAATCATCTCCAAAGGCGTTTAAAAAGACTCTTAATAAAATATTTCAATAGGCCCACATCAATGAAATAATAATAATACTAAAGTCTTCCCTTTATAAAATTATAAAATAAAGTCATTGGACCACTTAAAATATTGTTATTAATTTATTTCTCTAACTTTATCTCTTAGCCTATGGGAATTAAAAAATAGGCTAGGGATCTCCTAGATAAATTAATTTTGAAAAGGGGACATGATATTGCCCTTCCCAGAATTGCTTGTACTCAAGCAATTGCAAGATTGTATGCTCAAGATTCTTTGCACCCTCCCATGTAGCATTTTCAGTTGGGAGATTTTTCTAGCACACAGGTATTTTGATAAGATCTGGTTCTTGAATTTCTTCTCTTTGTGACCAATGACAATTGTTGCCACCAATATCAACTTACCTTCATTGTCCAAGGATGGCAACTTTATTGAAGGTATGATGTTTTGTCCTAGTGCCTTTTTGAGGCATGGACCATGGAAAACATTGTGGATCTTGTTATTTCGGTAACTCAAGTCCACAAGCAACTTCTCCAATTTTTCTCAAGATCGTGTAGGGTCCATAAAACCTAGATTTCAGTTTCTCAACTTTTTCCCTCTTGATGGAAGATTGTATGTATTGTTGCAACCAGTGTTACCCCAACTTTTTGGGATGGGGATAGTAGGGGACAACATGACGAGTCTCCAAGTCCCCAATTTTTCAAGCCAAATTTGGGGATGGTTGGGGGACAACAAAGGGGACAGCTATATAAAATATAGGGAAATTTTGAATATTCATATGAAAACATGGATAAAGCATGCATGATATACATTATAGAACCTTAACATATAACATTTGTGTTTAAAATTCATTGTCAATACTCAATACGCATTCAAAATTCAGAATTCAGAATTCATTGTCAATATGCATGTGAATTGTGATATTAAAGAACAACATACAACTTACAAGTTATAATTTATAAACTTATAACAAAATGCCCAAAGGCTACATTGCTGCCATGTAGTTTTACATTATGATATGAAAATCAAAATACAAAAAAACAAAGTGCACTGCTGCCCCTAATCTACATCTCCCATAACTGCATCAAAATTGGAGTCCTCGTAGTCACTACCACAATGATGGTCCACCTCAGCCAACAGAATCCCAACCAATTCCTCTAGTGTCTCCTCCTCATCAACTTGGGTCACGTCTTTGAGATCAATAGCCCACCATAAAGCTGGAGTCTATCGATACTTTGGAGTCTGATGATCCTGAAGGCGAAGAGCACTATGCACAACCACTAGCTTCTCCGTTTGTCTAGAGGTAAGTCTATTCCTCTTAAGGGAGTGGATAAAGCTATATGTGGACCAATTCTATTATGTAGTAGAGGAAGTGGCAACCTATGCAAGGAGGTGAGTGGCAAGTGTCTTCAACTGTGGTGTATCCCACCCATGCCATGTCCACCATCTAGTAGGGTCTATTTGAGTTAATATAACTCTATCCCACCTCGTCTGTGGTTTACTCAAATTTGGACCACGAAGAATTGCAAAGCCAAGGAATTGTGAGTGAAGTATTGAAGCCTACTCCATGTTGTACCCCAAATAAATTTTTTGCTTCAAAGAGACATTTTTGTTAAAATGATCTAGATCATGTAAAAATGTTGTCAAAAGTATGTTTTAGGTCAAACCAAACATAGGCTTTTTTGGGTTTGTGTCAAGGAACATATGTGCAAAATTTTGAAAATTTGAAAAATTTGAAAATTAGGGTTTTGTGCCCCTATTTTTAGGGAAACCCTTGAAAATAGGACCTTTCTAGAATTGATTGAAAATAATTTTGATAGGATGAATTGACTTCACAATCACACTGGTCAAGTCAAAATCACCAAAAAGTTAGTTTTACTTTGGTGGGTCTATTTTCATTTTTTAGGAAGAAAGGTAGGACCTACGTAGCCATTAATGGCAGATTGGCCAGTACTAGGTGCTGAAAGCTAAGCTTCAAAAGCTTCAATGATGAATCCATGGCGGAAATACTCAAAAAGGATGCTATCTCACAAAGGGGGTTTTCAAAACTGAAAAATGCCAAAAAATGACTAACTCTAGAGAAAGTATGCCTTGCTACCAAGGAAGATATGCAGTCAACATGAGAAAAAGCGCCCTTGCTGACCAGGGGCGCACTTGAACTAAAGGATCCAAATGTCAATTTTTGAGAAAACTTGTCTTCAGATGATCTCTTGAACATCAGCTCAGCCTTGCAACGAACCTATTAGCCAGCCTGCGAGACACATCAAACGACAACAACGGTTGATTGTAAGAGCATGCAAAATTAGAGGAAAATCAATGCATATCAAGACAAAAGTGCCCCTGCTAGCTAGGGGCGCCCTTGAATCTAAGCCACTTGATGAAGTTTTCAACAATTGCTTTCTACAAGGAATCTGCTCAGCTCTCTCTCAGCTTCATGATCAATCTAGCTGCACGTCCACAGGACCTATCAAGCAATCAGAGGCAGAGATCAAGCAGAAGACACCTAAAGGTGAAAGCTGAAGGAAGAATATGAAGAAATTGGCTAAATGTTAAGGAAAAGCGCCCCTGTTGGGAAAAGGCGCCCATCTTTTTGGACAATCAGATGCTATCTGCAAGCTTGGTGACCTCCAACATGACCTCCGTTTTGATCAATCTCAACAACGACATTGTCAGTGAAGACAACAGACAAATCATAAACCTGACAACAAAGATCAAACTAGGACCATTCTTGAAGGTTTGCAACATGAAAATCATGAACCAAAGAGCCAAAAGTGCCCTTGCAGGCCAGGGGCGCCCATGCTTTTGAAGGACTTAAACTAACTTTCAGGATATGTGAAACCGACCATCCTTTCCAAGATTGAGCTGGTTATCCATCCCAAGTTTCAGCGAGATCATCAAACCTATCAGTTAGCATTAATCTCACATCAGAGCACAAAGTGTCAAAATGGAGAACTTCAAGAACAGTCAAGAAATTGACTAAGTCTGAGGCCAAAAGCACCCTTGCTAGGAAAAGGTGCCCTTGAACCTAAGGCATCAGATTCAGGTTTTGAGCTTTGCAGCTCCTAGGCACACTTAATCAGGGTTGTTCCATCTCAGGAATGGATCCATCAACAACAACTCAGGAGTAGCTGAGAAACCGGGATCAAAGATTGAACAGAGGAACTTCACCATGAAAAAAGAATAAAAATAACTTCAACTCCTCAAAAGGGACACCCAAAAGTCAAAGCGAGATCTGTTGACTGAAGTTAGATATTTTGAAGGCCTTTCATGTCTAAAACATCCCACAGTTAGTGGAAATCAATCCCGAGAACTCCAGATCAAGCCAAATCACTCCTCAATCAAGAGTTGGCACCCAAACTTGATGCATTCAAGCTTCAATCATAATATATCAAGTTTAGGCGTCCCATTTCATTATTTTTCTTTGTAGGTTGAAGGCTAAAACAACAATTTGCTCTCCAAGACGTCTTTTCACTATCTGACAGAGGGTTTTGACCGTTCTTCATATTTTTTTTTTTGAAAGTTGCACAAAAGGATAATTTCTTAGAGGTTGCATCCAGAAGCATGTTTTTACATAAGGGCAGCAAATAACTTCCAATCTTCTTCTTGTCTTCTTCCTCTCTTCCGTCTTAAAACTGAAATATACCGAACCAATTTTTTTTTGTTTTTCAATTGCAAATTACAATCAACACGCACCCGTTAAGGTTAGCTCTAAACCAAAACGATGTTGAAAGCAACTCTAACCAGAATGTACACCAGGATCCTGATGTGGGCAAGGTGTGAGCATTGGTCAGAGGATCTGAATGAGAAGCAGAGGTAAGGAACTCTAACCAAGAATGGCGCCAAGTGATGGCGAGCATATGGTCAGAGGATCTTAATGAAATGCTGATACAAAGAACTCTAACCAAGAAATGCGTCGGAGAACGACGAGCATGTGGTCAGAGGGTCTTAATACAATGCGGAAGCAAAGAACTCTAACCAAGAAATGCGTCGGAGAACGACGAGCATGTGGTCAGAGGATCCCTACCAACTATTATACTGATGTAACTCGACGTCAAGAATGTGCTTTCCAACCCGAGATGGAATTGGAGCTACCATATGACGGAGATGCTAAGTATTACAATGCAGTTAAGGAAAATAAGTGAGAAGGCTGACAGTACTACTGTTCAGCTTACAACATGATAGAGAATGCCTTGATACGAACATGAATCAAGAGTTAAATAGTGCTGCAACAATATAATGAATCTCCTTCACTGGATAATTGTAATGACCCCCTTTTGGGAGAAGCACTTAAACCTAGATCTGACACTCAAATTTTTTCTCACGGAGATGTTAGAAGTGTTAAAGACCATTAAGTTTCAGCGATAAAATCTAATATGATCATAGATGTTATGAACATCCCATCCTTGTCAAAGAGTTACTCGTTTCTTCCCTATCACTCATATGAATGATTCTTCTATCTAATTTCATATGTTCATTAGGAGGGTATTAAATGTCTATCAAGATCCTATGATGATGTCTTAATACACCATTTATCCTAATAGAGTCATTGTTACTTATAAGACTCAGTTGCTGCAAGCATCATTATGAGATAACTGTAAATACTATATTATATTATTGTATATATTATATGTATATATTGTATCTACTCATCAGTTATGATGTAACTATGAGTATATATATATATATATATATATATATATATATATATAATCTACAGACCACTGTTGTGATAAGCTTGTCATAAAACTAATAAATATAAATCACAAACATGACAGAGTAATGATGTTAATAGTTATGTAATTACGAATTCAATAACTTTGGAATCACATACCTCTGTCTGCATATGCCATAAAGACAACTACGATCAGTAATTCCCTGTTTCCCCTCTTAAAGTATATTTTGATATCCTTCCTAAATCGATAACTCACTCTATATATCTCTTACCCTGATCTCCTTCTTATGTTTGCAAGCTAAGACCGACAAATGTTTGTCTTTATACTTTCTTCACACGGGATAAGTTCCTCTGCTTGAACTTGGTCGGCAGTAGCAACTGTGATAGTGTTATTTGAGGGTGACGACAATAGCAGGTACTCGACCCGAGCTCCTTAATAGTTGACACTGGATTGATATCTGCTATCACTCCTCAGAATCCTGGTGATCATAGTTGATTCTTTCCTTAACTCCGCCTTTAACCTCAACCAATTCGCATGTATTTGAAGCCTTGGACAACGAATATCTTCTTTGTTCCCCTTGTTCTTCCTGAGTCTTCATACCTTCAACCATAATGATTCCTTCCAGCAGTGATTGGCATATGTCTCCCGTGATGACTTCTTCCTCCAGCCACGATGGTGCCTTCCTTACTCTCCCCATTCTCTTCTTGACAGCGACCATGATCGTCTACTTTCACGTTTAGGAGACTCGGTTCTATACTTGTCTATGGCTCTGCCCATGAACTTCTCTGCTAGTTTATTCCCCGTCCAAGATAAAGGCTTTGCGTATATTATACTATATTTTCCCCCATTCCAAGAGATTCCAACGTAACTCCTAGACATATCGATAATATGATATTCTTCCTTATATCTGCTTGATCCGCGCGCACAGATGCAAAGTCCGTTCCCTGGGGATGGCGCTGCATATAATTCTTGGGCAAGATAAGAATGTTGTTTGTCTCCTGTGGAGGACGTCTTTCTTGATAGCCATGTCTCACTGTGCTAGATACATTTCTTCCTCCGTATCTAATAAATGTAATGGAAGCATTTTACAATTGTGAAGACCCGATTTTATACTCCCACATCATGTTTCATTTTATCCTTCCTTCCATCCATCGATGATTAGCTTTAGGGAATAATAAATGATTTTGAATTCGGTTACCATAAACCCTAATCTTCCCTCGCTTGAATGATTTTATCCCCTTATTTATATCTGCATTATCTATTCTATTCTAGCGATGGTCATCTCCCTTTATTCCAATGATTTCTCTCGAATTTATACTCCCTTTCAAGACTGAAAATATGAAGAGAGACAACTTTAGGAAGAAAGGTGTCCCTTGCTAAGAAATTATTAAATATAATTTAGTTATTTATTTTTTATTAGTCATTATTATTATTTCATATTTACATATTTTATTTTTAATTTGTATTTAATATTTATATTGGTATATTAATGATAAATCAATTATAATAATTTCAAATTGTTAATATTTATAATTGTATTTTAAATTGCTAATATATATTTTGATATTCATTTTGTATACTTTAATGTTTATTATATCATAATAACTTTTATGATGATTTTATAATTGTAATATTGTCTTGGACAATTACAATTATGCGATATCACAAGATTAATTATTTTAATTATGTTTCTAAACGACACAAAATCGGGGACATGACAATAATAAAGCTTAGATCAGAAACTCCACTATAAAGACCAACTTGACAATCTGATTTATGACAGTCCTGTTTTTCACATGCATGAACAGCAGCCCTAAAACTCACTATTTTGCTCACAACTCACTCCAAACTCACTCAATTTTCACGAGACAATGCATAATGATCCTAGGATGATGGCGCCCAAGATTGAATCACAAAACAATCCCAAAAGATCCTATTTAATTTATGCACGAATTCCAAGACAATCCCAGATGGTACGACCCTCAAGGAAGGGCGATTTGCCTTTAAAAATTCAAGACTCCATTAAAAAATCTGCAAATTAGAGGAAAGGGTCGCCCCTCATAGACAAACAGATAAAGACAATACCCAGAATGATTGTTTTTGTATTTTTTGACTTGTGATTAAAAACAACAATCAGCTATAAAGAATATGCAATTCCAGAATCTCACTAATATGCATAAAACTGAACTACAAAGCCACACAATGACTACAATGCAGAAATCTCACTACAAATCACTCAAACTACAACTACCTCATCACTAGTCGCTATCTCTCAAGCAAGAAGCAATGCCAAGCTAGGAGGCTTACATTCCTCGAAGCAATCCCACAGCCAATCCGGCAGCATAACATTCCTGTAGACAAAAGATAATCCAAAAGAAGAGAAGGAACCTCCTTTATAGAATGAAGAGAAGACTCCGGAGGCTTCTAGAAAGTGCGCCCTAATCCCAAGCTGCTTTTAGGTTTAATCTTTGACCAAATCTCTTTCTTCAAAATGGCGTACCTTCCTTGAGAGATATAAATCACTTCTCTTTTTTTAAATAAAATATAAACTCCTCCAAATAGGCGTCCATTTTCCCTTGAGCAAATATAAACTTTAGAAATATAAAAATATTTCCTTCATGAGCAAATACCCCTCAAAGTCCCCTTCTTTAAAACAACTGTTAAGTTATATCACTAGGCCAAGGGGTATTTTTAAAATAAAACATTTTGACTTAAAATAACTTATTTCTCCAAAATGAACCCCTTAAGCCAAAAATGAGAATTACCCAATGAACTGCCAGAAGAGGAAAGTTGACTGAGCTAATGCTGACTGAACCACTGCTAAAAATAGAATTTACTAAAAATAGTAAATTTCTGAAGGTGCTCAGAATGCCAAGAAAAACATACTACCACTGCAAAGCTCTTTGAAAACCCAGAAAGAATCCGCCATTAATTCAACCAACCTCGAGCAAAAGCAACCTCCAAAACACGAAACCCTAATTTCACCTTCCGAGTAGCCTACGGGTCTCCGGAATAGGCCAACGGTCAACTGGAAAGATCATGCTCGAGAAGGGGACATTACATAAACTTCTTGCATGTCACAGAAAATAGCAGGCTATCACAGATTTGACCAACTGGGTATGATCAATGAAGGTTTTCAACAAAACCCATCTCTTGAAATTTTCCAGAAACAACAAACTTGCTGCCCCTATTTTTAGGGATTTTTTTGAAAAAGTCACAGATTCAAAATTCCAACGAACTAGGTTTGTTCATCATTGAAGCACGAACAATACCCATGTGCCAGATTTTTTCCGAAAAATACTTCTTGGTAGGCACTATTTTTAAAGGTTTTTAGAAGTTGTCTAAACAGGGTCATGTGCATAGTTGATCGTTAAGTTTTTCATGATGCAGTTCTCCCAGGTACAATACAAGACCAAAATGTTCTTGTACCATGATTTCTTGAAAACAATAGACATAGACTTTCATCAAGTACACCCAGAGGTCAACTTAGAAGATTTGGAAGGCATGGACCAAATCACGCTACAAAACATCGAGCAATCCAGATTGCTTGAGGCTGCGTCAATCCCCATCACATTACTGAACGTAGAGTTTGTAATTGCTTGCATTAAGCATTACAACCCTACCACACGAGAAATCTGATCAGTGGATGGGTGGGTGATTTGCAACCTTAAACCTAAAGGATTTCGAAAGGTGTTTTGCTATTCCACCATGTTTGACCAATGTGGTCATATACGTGAGAGAATGTGAAAGAGCATTCAAAGTGTCAAAGGATAAGTGCCAGCAAAGAATGGCAGAAAAATGGCTAAAAGTGAAAAAGGCCAACTTGCCCAATAATGTTGGGCGAGGAGAATTTCGAGATGAGTATGCAGTGATGATCACTCTACTCAACTGGATCATTGGATAGGAGGACGAGAACCAATTTCAGTTGTGGATGTACTACATCATCGCTAAGATTGTGTTGGTTGAATATTTTGCAAACTTGTGAGGTTTAGCAAAATGGTGGTTTCACACAGTGTGTGAGAATAAATCTCTCCTATTTGTAGGAGGGAAGGCTCCCCCTCAGATTTACTATTCTATTTGCTGCGAAAATGGTAGACTATATTAATTCTATGCTATAATTCATGGTGTTACTCATCCTATTCTCTTTTTTCAGAATAGATGTTTAATCTTTCCTCCTTTCAAGAAAGAAAATCCAGAATAGTAAAGGGAAAATTTCTGCTATTTGACTATTCTATAATAGTTAAATAGAGAGCAAGCTTAATGTGATTTTGAAAGAAGCAAAGTTTCCTGAAAGCACAAAGTCTTCAGTTGCTTCTCGGGACGGGTAGATACCACTTGAAACACAAAGTCTTCACAACTTATCTTCCTATCAACCTGACACACGTTACTTACCCAATTCAAATTAAATTAAAAACTTTCCAATTTTCACTTAAAACATGTAAAGTAACATATAACAAAGAGATACAATAAATTTCTTCCTTTCTTTATTGATAAACATGTACAAGTTACAATATGTTTCCTCATGAATTCATTTTCATTGCAAATATAAATCAGAGTTAAAAAGAATACATTACATACATAGCTCGTAAGCTTTTGCACAAATAGAAGTAAGAAGGTCCGTGAGTTCCGTCCTTTCAAATCTTGGTACATCGACGCTTACGTGGAGAAGAAACATCACTCGGGCGCTTTTCCGCCAACCATGGACTTATAATGCGGTCCCCTCGCACTATCATTTTGCAATGAACTACCTCCCTTCAAGAAGAGATTGGTAGGGTATCCTTTAACGATTACCAACTGAGCATAGTGTTGTGTCCTACTCAACTAGAACCTTGCTATTTCACAATCTCGATCTAGTACTCGGATCACAATGAACTGACAGTGTAGTCTCAACTATCTCACAACTAGGTGGACGTTGTACCTTCCACTACTTTGGCCAAAGTATTCTCATTCAGTTCTTCGAATGAAGGTCATCTATCATAAACACTACTCAGGGCCGATTTGACTTAAGGCTTCCTTACTCTACGCATAGGTTTGTCCTTCAATGGGTGAATCCGTCATCCCAGACATCCTACAATCATACGAACCTACTAGAAATGAAAACAGTATTCAAGAGTCTTGTATCAATTCCTCCTAACTAGGAATTCTTTATCCTAGGAGTACTAAACTTGTCTCAGTTTTTCTAATAACTTAAGCTAAAAGACTTTACTTGATTCTGCCATCATCTCGATCCTAGTAGATAATAAGTATGTCTACGTATTCCCACATATAGAGATCATACACATCACGCAATACCCATTTAAAATGCAAGTAAATCCTTCCCTTTTACCTTTTTCTATTATTTCTTCTTAATGCAAGATAAATAATCTAATCCTTTAAACTCTTAACCCAAATAATCCCTTTTTCACAATTTATCGTAATCATTGAATCCTTTTCACATTTTCTTCTTGAATGAATTGCTTTAATTATTCATCAAAACAGTTCAATCCTATTAGAGCTAATTGAGAACAGCAATCACAAGATCAAAACGGAAACAACACTTCAATAAAAATTATAAGCTTAGGAGGATTCATGCCTGATTTTAAAGCTTCTCCTTCCAAATTTGCTCTTCGAGATTCTCCTTCAAATAAGCTTCTGGGGTTTCAGCTAAATATGGCTTCTTTTATGATAGTATTTCACTCTATAGTGAACTCCTATACTCTTCTCTCAGACGTGTTTTCACCACTCAATTCCTTCTCAGCAATACAAATTCCTCACTTTAAACTCAAAATGACTTAACTCACTGTGACTGGCAAATGATGGAAATAATTTACTGTGCTTATCAAACTCAGCAATATAGGAAAACTCAGGTAGTAAAAATGGATATGGAATGAAATTAGTAAACTCAGATTGCTCTCAAAGGTGTGAAACTCGTAATTTGCAAGAGGTGAGTTGAGAAGAGTGAAAGGCGTCATTATATAGGCCCGAATTGCAACAGATTTCCACTTATGAAGGCATGCAAATTGACAACAAAGTGCTTAGAAACAGTCAAAAGGACATTTGGCGGATTCCTTAACCCTAAGTCATCGAATTGCAGGTGATTCGACCTCCTTTTAAGCCAGCAAGTTTAAGACTTCTTCAGCTCTCACATGGCGGATTGACAGCAAGGCGTTTTCCAGATTTTAGGTTATTTTGAAATAAATGTTTTGAAAACTTCGTTCCAAATGATATGTCGAACCTGCATCAATCCACGTTGCATTTTCTTTGCCAGAGGAACCGCGTTTGATTCATTCTTCTCTGCCCATGCGCTTCAAGCGCGAATTTCACCAGGTGCGCGATTTCATTTTTCACGCCATTTCCATTTTCACGGAATGACTCTTTCAAAAATGTATTGTTTTCTTTTCAAATGTTTTAGCTTTACATTATGATGTATTTTCTATTCCAAATATTTAACTCTCAATATTTCGATTTCCCATTTTAAATCAAATATTTCCTTTGTAATATTCACGAGTTTTGATGCGTATCAATAAAAACATAGTATTTGATACTTCCTTCATATTTAAATATTTTTAAAGTAATAATTTATAACTCAAAGTAAAAATCGTTTTATAAATTTACCAAGGTATTTTAAATTTATATAATCCACATTTCAATTTTATTCATTTATATATTTTATCACATATATATTTTAATTAAGTGTAATATTTTAAATATATAAATATATATATTTTCCGACATTACATCGTGATGTATATATATATATTTATATATATATAAATATTACCTTAATATTAATATATATATTTAAATATATAACTATATAATACATTTACATAGGTATTTATGTATTTATGTATATATATTCATAATATAATCACATTGTTAATATATACATTAATACATAAATATTTATGTAATTTTGCTAGGCAGTATTATTAAATATTATTTTCATTACAGACATCAGGCGGAACGAGTACATATATACACCTGTGTTTACGTATGTATGCATACATACATGTCAACACATGTGTATGAGCATATCCGTCTGCTTAACGTACACATGTATTGATATGTCTGTACATATAAATACGTATTTACAATGTATAGATGTACGTGCGTTCTCATTCAATCATTAACACATAACTTTCACATCACTCATACTTGGACCATGGTATAGCAAGTTTGACGTTTAAACAATCACATTCCCTAAGCATAAAGTAGTGAATTCAGAAATCCTTATGTCAATACACAAGCCTATGGATGACTTACCGTTGTCTCGACAAACAGACTTGGCTTACTCAATTTATAGTATGTGTGTGTATGTTCAATTTGGTAATCGTTACTGTTTACCCGACCAAGTTCCTCCCCGAATGATGTCTCTCCTCTGTTCGGAGGTACAGTCTTCATACCTGCACATCACGACATGACACCGGCAGTCATATGCTCACAACAAGGCAGTTTGCATAAAACATTATAAAAAGTTAGATTAACATTATTCCATAACTGTATGCAACATTTAATCAAAACTAAATCATTTAGAAATAACAATCAAATGAAGCCATCATTTAAACAGGACTCATTCATTTAATAACGAGATCAACCATGTTTTATTCATCATCAAGATTCAAACATTACAATCAATTGCCCTATACAATAGTAGCTATATTATCGGGATGTAATACCAATATGACTTCCGTTAACCAATAATATAAAATTGAGCAGCAAAATAAAGCACAAAGTCTTTATTTAGATGCACTTCTAAGCTGAAAATAAGAAAAATAATATAAGTACAAAGTCTTATATTATATCTCTTTATGGATCCACCAATCTCTAATTCAATCTTTCAAATTTGCAGCACAAAGAGTGCAAGAAATCAGACCAAAGCCTTTCCACAACAACTCCACAATTTCTCAAGAAAAACTCAGAAAATATACTACTATGACATAAGAACACAGTGATAATATTCAATAAGATTCAGCACAAAGTTTGAAACCTTATATCCTTTCTCTGTATTGCTTGAAAATCAGATTTGCATACACAAAGCACAAAGTATTTTTTTGCTGTAAATTTCTGTAGAGTTCTCTCTATTGCCAAAAAGATAAAGATTACAAAGGACCCCCTCAAGTATTTATAGGAGAGAAGTCATGTGTAAAAGGTGGGAGGATCCCAACTAACTTGAGAAATTCTCTCAATCACCAACTACTTGCAATTGACTTATTCCAAATTACACTCCTAATTTATTTTGACTTGTAATTTGATTACATGTAATTACAATTTCTGACTTTACATGTAATTTGTCCAAAGGAACAAAATTGAAAATAAAACAAAATTTTAATTATTTTCGTGACCATTCTTGAAACATTGAAATTTATGAATGGAATTATGCAGTTCATCAGGATTTGGCCCTTGAGTGTTCTTGGCAACAACAACTATTTTGATGATGGTGTCAAAACATCTGATAATTGACAATCGATGCTCTTCCAATGTAATCTGCATCTTATTAAGAAATGCACGATGATCTACAAATCTGCTGATGGACTGCACGGTGAAGGTTTTAGCTTCTAACTCTTGATGAAATTTTGCTGTTAATGCTGAAAGTATAGCATCCTTAGGAAGCACTTCACCATCTTGATCTTCTAGTTTGCAAGATTCTTTTTCAAAGCTTGAAATGATATCTTGCTCTGCTTCAACGACTATCTCTTGAGCAACCTGTATATCTGAAATGAGCTCATTGAATACCAATGTTTTATTTAATAGGAGCTCTTCAGTCTCAATATACATTTCTATGTTTGGTATTATTGCATTAGCACATAAGATTTCCAAACGTTCTTCATTCAAAGCATACCAACTCTTCAAATCACTTTCCATAGATTCCAAACTTTGTTTGAAAGTGTCAGAAGCTTGGCGTAGTTTCAGCTTTACTATCTTTATATTAACCATCACATCAAGAACCTTTTTAATCACTTGAGTACTTTGATTTATCAATTGATCAACCCAAGAATCAACTGCCCTCTCTTTGTCAATGGCGTCGGGATTTTCATGACTGAGAGCAAGCAATGGAACGATACAAACTCAAATCGGAACTTTTAGAAGTCATTACAAGTTTATTCCAAGAGAAATCGGGTTTCTCACAACAGTTTACAAGTTTATTTAAGTCAAAACACTTAAATCGAACTTTAAAGAGGCAATTGCAAGCTTATTCTCATCAAAAGACTCTAGTTGGGCTTTTAAAAGCATGTTGCAAGTTACTTTAAATTAAAATTGGGCCTTTTCAAGTCAATAACAAGTTAGTTTAAAAGAAAAGACTCAAATAGGAATTTTTTAGACTCATAACAAGTAATTTAAGTGAAATTGGGATTTTAAAGATATATTGCAAGTTCACTTTTTAAAAAGTAACTTGTAAAGTGCTCTAAAAGTTCCTACACCTATAAGTTATACAAAAAGTTCCTACAAACAACTTAAATGAAAAATTAAAAATAAAATCACTTGCAATAGAGGTAAAAAGTTCCTATTACTGACTTGCAATAAGAAACTAAATCCCCTACTTGCAGTGATGACCCAAAAACCCGAAATTAACCAAAAACATAAGGAAAAAGACTCAGAAACTCATGAGAACAATCAAGAGTGAATGAAAAAGGATGTTCAAGGGGACCATGGATCTAAAACTGAAATTTTTAAACCTCCACACCTCGTAAAACGTGCCTTAGGAGAGAAAATATTCAATTTTATTCAAAATTTTGATAGGTTATCCCAATTTTTAACAAGTTAAAAATTAGAGATAACAACTTGTAAGCAACAAAGAGCATTACGACTGGCCCACCCTTATCAGTGAGACACTCCATCAACAAATGATTGGGTTCTTAGAGGCTCACAGGTTTCACATGTGCTCATATCTTGTATACCTGATTGCCTTCCAAGGCCAGTTCAAAGCATTAAACACTGTGGGAACCTTAGGTGTGCAGAAGGTCCACGAACATTTTCTGCGACTTGAGTTTACACAAGCAGAACGACATTTCAAGCAGATAAATGATCTTTTCATTATGCACACCGTAAGGGAGCTCGACCATGAGATGCATGTACGTATATCACTAGCAGCCAAGGAGGCAATGGTGGATTGGGCGGATTGGTTCATCCAATTCCTCACCTTCACCTATATACGCATAAATGGATACAATGGTCATCCTGCCATGTTGCTCCGCTACCCTTCAGATAGGGTAGTGTTCATGGAATTCTTGCAACAGTTGGCTGAAGTTCATTCTCATCTGTGCCTCAAAAAGAAGACAGCTGTGAGCTTTCCTATCCAGATGGGACTCTATAGGTGTAAAACAATGGCTGATGCCAAAACCATGTGCCAAGAGACGGTGAGAATCTCAAATATTTCATTGAGAGACGATTGTATGATCCGAGAGGCCTTTATGCAACACACCTTGAGCAAGACTTATCACATGAGTCTTCCATTGAAGACTATTGGGTCAATTGTGATAATGAGTTTGATGTACGAAGACAAAACTACAACCGGTTTAGGCTCCCACAAATTGCAGACTTCATGTTAGAAGACATGGAAGGCCTATTTGATGATGACGGGGAGGTTATCCTCCCTACATTCTTCTTGGATCAAGTAGACTCACAACCTCCGTTTAACCCCTCGTGACAACCTAAACCCTAACTGAAATTTTTGTGTTTTTGCAATTTTCGGTTTTTTTTGTGTTTTATGAGGTTTTTGACAATATTTGTGAAAGCTGCGATTTTCTAATAAAATCCTAATAAATTCAAATAAAATCTAAAACTCATGCAATAAACTCAGAAATGCTCAGAGAACAAGGGCGCACCATTATATATTTTTTCCAGAGCTTTTTCAATACAAAAATCTGAGTAAGAAATGAAATACAATGAATTTTATTGAAAACCTGGATGGTGGCTGCAATAAATGAAGGTGGTACGGCCAGAACCAAAAGAATCTCCTCAGCTCGGAAATCAATGCATAACCCTCTGTAGACCAAGGCGTCCCAAATCTAAGCCACAAAGTCTGAAGAATGGAAGCGACTCTCCAGAGAAATGAAAGTACGGCTTCTGCAGATATGTACAGCCTGTTAACAGCAGCATTCAATGTAGTACGGCTCCTTGGGAAATGTACCCAAACTCAGATGAATGATCTCTGTTAAATCGCCCAACTGCCAGATGTTTATTCTCTGTCAGATACTGAATAAAATGATCTTTGATTAATCCAATCTGTGATCTCTATATGAAATCACCAAGTGCAAGCTTAAACTGGTATTTCACAGTCTCAGTCTGCCTGATTCCTGAAGAGTTTTCGTTCTCCAGAAACGTCTGTCTGCCAGAAACCCTAGGGTTTGCAAACTCCAATGCTCAGAGCAAAAAAGACAAAATTGAATAATAATATTAGAATAGTTCGATTTTGCCTTGAGTGGGAATATATATATTCTTTGAAGAAATTCGACCCAACTCTCTTTTAAAATAATCATTTAAATTAAATGATTTAATTTGCCTTTGATACTTAGGAGAAATCATTAATTATTGGCGTCCATATTTTAATGAATATAAAATACTCATTAAGTCACATTTAATAGTTTATTATAAAGTATAATAAATACTTTATAATTAAGGCCAAATAATTAAATATTTAAATATTTCAATAAAGTGACTTTAATATAAAGTCAAATTATTAAATATTTAATAATTCATTAAATCCTTATTTCTCCGTCAAATCAACCAACTGCTGAACTGGGTCGATTCTGAGCTGAAAAGTTGAACCAGGTGCCCTGCCCGAAATAGCAGCTTCCCCTGACCTAACTTTCTAAAAATAGAAAGTTCTTGAAAATGCTCTCTGGAAGATTCTGCGAAGGCCCAACCTGACACAACTGCAAACTGGAGCTACCAAACACTGAGCAACTGCCCCAGATGATCCTCTGCACACTCCTGTCAGCCTACGAGGATCGAATGATAGGCTAACGTCGTCACCAGCTATGCTGACTAGGATGGGGACATCACACCATTGTACCATAACCTCATACTCATACCATAACTAGCAACTTAGGCATACATGTATTTTTACCCACTAACAATTCTGATTCAGCAATTTAGGTTCTAAGTTAAGAGACATCAGTATTATTTTTGCTCAAAGCTGAAACAGATGGATACCAAACATATTATATTCTGGTAACTTGGAGGTATAGTCTTGGTCTAGAGACAAAGAGGATGACCATTGACACCTTGAATCAGGAAGGTGATGCATATAACTTCAATGTCTATTAGGCTGTCAGCTTGATTCATAATGAACAGAGATTTCGAGGCTTCTAGTTGAGTTCTTGGTTTTAAGGAAATTTGATGTGTATTTTAATGTCTCCTAGATATTTTCCTATCCTTCTGACTCACTTGTCTGGCCTATAACCATTATCCCCAAGTCATCTATTTTACAGGTGAACTCAGTATTGAGTCAATGACTGCATTGTGGGATGGACAATAAAGGCACATCACACTCACTTAAAAATAAGACAACCATTGCTCTCTATTCTATTTACACAATAATTATGAAATAACACAAACATGAGGAAATATCAATGACGTGAATTACATTTCAATTATTTTTGAATGAGTGTGGACAAAAGGATCAGTCTGCCATTGGAATTCTCAAAACATATGAAGTTAGTCTTGTCAGAGATAGAATTCAGAGGTGGAAGTTCATATCGTTCATTGTCTATCTATATGCGACATGATCTAGGATGGAACTGAGAAATTTAGCTACTTCGAGTGCTCCATGCATGTCTCATGGAAGCTCTATTTTGCAACATTCCAACATTTTGATATTTTATTGCAATTTATTTGGCAATTGCAAACATTACACTAGATGCTATAGAGGATTAAGAGGGAGCAATATTTTTTTCATGATGCTTAGGTCCACATTACTTGATATTCTAATACCCCACTTCAGAGTCATATAGGAGTACACATCAAGATTATCTATAAAATAGATCAATCAATCTGTAATGACCACCCCCTGATTTTTTTGTGTTTGTTGTTGTGTATGATAGTTTGCAGGTTTGTTCTTGTTTATAGTTTGCAGGTTTGTTCTTGTTTCAAGTGCTTTCAATACATCGTGATAGCCATAGAAAATATTGCAAAGAAAGGAAATCAACATAGCATTTGCACCAACGTCATAGGGAATTCTTTACATATCATTTAGCAATGAACTACAACAGAAATCAGACTTAAGAAAGTACTTTCAGACCTGATAACAGTTCTGAACTGAGCTTTAATAGCCATATAAAATCATCATTACATTGCAAAATTTCACCACATAGCAGATATGTTCATACACGAATCATCTGCAGCACCTTCCTTCCAAATGGCAGCTATTTCAAACCCCAAAAGTGCAAATTTTGGACTCCTGTAACAGCAGGCCAAAATGTTGCTCAACCCCAGATTGGCACAGTTCCCTAGGAGGGGTGATGTGCTCCCTAAAATCAATTCTCCTTCAAAATATGCAAATGAACACTTGAAATGAGGTGCCGAGCTATGAGGAGTCTTTTTGGAAAACTACCCAGAACCAAACTTCAAACACCAACTGAGCTACAAACAAATCATCGCTTCCAGCCACTGTGTAAAATGGATTTCCAGAATTATAGAAATAAATATCAGACCTCTATTAATGTGTCTTTAACACCTCTAATCATTGCTCAAATGAAGCAAATCAACAAGCACACCAAAATCTTCAAACCCACATCAAAACACTAAGAAAATCTTCATATTAGAAACCCTAGAATGATCAATCTTCTGAAAACAATGGTGATTCCTGAGGTAGAATCACTCCAACCAGCTAGAGTGGGTCTTTCTCCACTGAAACTAGCAACTGAAGGAGAGGGTTTTCATCCTCAACCAACAATGTATAAGTTCTGGAAACAATCCAACAGAGTCTCTTTAAGTTGTCAAATCCTCCATATGCAAATGAGAGCTCAAATTCATATTTATAAAGTGAGGGAAGACTTAGGGCAATTTGCATTTGAATTTGAATATATTTTCCCTCTCATTTCACTTTATGAAATGATATGAAATTTACCCCAAGAGGGGCGTCCAACTTTTCGCCTCCAAAATTCTACTTTTGATTTTTTATTTAAAATTGACATTAAGCCCAAACTAGGCATTCCACCTTATGAGGCATAACATTAGCCGTAAAAAATGATAAATAAACCTCTTTTCTAGGCATCCACTTAAAATACATTGCCCCCTGTTTTAAAACAACGTTGCTCAACTAGGGCAAGGGAGGGAGGGAGAGGTCTTCTATAACGTTATAGCATAAGTCATAATATCACCTTTTGAAGAATTTAGTGAATAATATGCCAAAACATTAGAACTCGCCAAACAACTGCCAAGCATTGCCCAAATTAGAAACCCTACACGACACTGCTGCCAGGACCAGTTACTAAATATAGCACTTACTAAAAATAGTAAGTGAATCAAATCATCGAACTGACCCAAATAAGGAACCCTGAAAAAGGGGACATTACACAATCCAATCCAAGAGGTTTCATTGTGGTGTCAACTGATTTCTTGAGTTGAACAATATTGCAGTCAAATTCTCCATTTACTAGGATCTGTTGGATGTAATGATTGTGTACTTATACTTGCTTTGTGTATGCATTGAATACTTGATTTCTGACCACCTTTGATCCATAAGTAATATGGATATTCTTTAACTACTTCTGAATTTGATTCTTATCAGTCACTTATAACATCTTAGTTGACTGTTACCTTATGAATTGGCTTAATAAAATAGTGATTTGTGCTTAGAAGTGAGTTGTTTAATTTCTGTAAATGTAAGAGATTAATGTATGCATGAATTGCAAGAAAGCATGAACTGAAAGCAACATAAGAGCATAGCATAGCACACGAAGCTACCCCGGGGAACCCACTGTGAGAAGAAATTCCAAAAGAGCAAGGAAAGAAACTCCAAAAGAGTTAGGAAGTTTGCCTTTTATTGCCACTATCTCTCTGCAATTTTTCATGTTTACCGCCTTAACAAGGTCTTCAAGGACGCAACCTTTTTACAATATTCTACACTTACAATTGCTCTACAGACTACTTTTGATGTAAATGCACACCCTCAGTAGCCTGCAATTCCTTACTGTAGATCTCACCTAAGAAACTTGCTGTCTTGCACTACACAAGGAAAGAAAGGAAAAAAGGAAAGAAAGGAACTGTTAAAGAATGACTTTACAATGATCCCTTGAGGATCTATTTTTACAGTTTTTGATATGAAGAGACTGACACAAGAAGCCCACAAGTCTTAGAAGTGGAAGAAACACCATTTCCAACCCTTCTGCTTCTCTTTTGCTCAACATGAGTAAAATAGCCACATACATCATGGCAGATCTGCTAAGATACTTCCACAACTGTCATGACACAATTGAAATTGCCGTGACAAAGGGAAATCACCATTGCACAAGAAAATCTGTCACCCTGTTGTTTCTGGTGGTTTTGTCAGACAACTCCAATTTATTTCGTAGGATACTGCCTCAATTGTGATGAATCTAAGGTGTTTGGATTACCTCAGAACCTTTGCAGATCTCGACAATTGTGCATATGCCATTGTTACTGAGAATCATCAAATTAGGAGTGTCTTAAGAGTGTTTCAAGTTACATACCTGGTCAGTTAAGTAGAGATAGAGAGTTGTGGCTTGGTATGTCAAACTTAAAAACTTTCTGTGATCCAATTAGGATCGATATATACCACACTTTAGCTAACAAAGTGAAGTAATATTGCTTTCCTTAGTGACTCTTTTAATAGCTTTATACTATGCGTTGGCAGAAGAAAGAACTACTATTTGTTGTTCCTGCTATCCCATGAAACAATCCTAGTTACTAGGGCAACTGCATATCCCGTCATGGGTTTTCAATCATCTGCAGATCCTGTCCAATCAACATTAAGAAATCCAAAAATTTGAAAAAATTATTGCTTATGCCATGTCAAATGCTAAAGACCACTACATGCTGCACATATCTCAGAATTCATTTTGTAAATTTGTTGCCTTCCAATGTTCAACTTTGGATTGTTCATGAATCTGAAAAAGTGAAAATGTAAATTATAGTGAAACAAAGATAAGACCGTATGGTTGTAAGAAATGTTAAGCTACCAAACAAACTTTGAAAGAGGGATTAATCAGCCTTTTATGAATCACTATTTGCTGATGAGCGATAATTCAAACTAGCTTCGATAGAAGCAGAAGCCTGGGAACAATCACTCAATTTGAACTTGTCCATCAAATTCCTGACATAATTATTTTAGAACACAAATCTGATTTACATGCTGAATTGTGCCGGTTTTGTTATCTGTGATGAATAAGTCATCTGCATATACGGCGAGAATGACAAGACAATCATAGGAACATTTGGCATATTAGATGTGCTTCTTCTAAATCTAGATCTAGAAAGATGAATATCAATTTTTACATGTCAGCCTTGTACAACTGCTACTACCCATATAAAAGTATCACCATCTTGCATATGATGTGTTCTTTCTCTAGAACTTCAAACTGTTGTGAGTGATACATTTACCTCTTCTTTCACCATTGAGGAATAGACTCTTTAGATTTAATTGATAATTCTTTCATTCAAACTGTGAGTCAATTGATACAAGCAATTGGTTTGTAACAATCTATGTGGGAGAAAACATCTTGTCAGAGTTGACTCTTCCTTGTTAGGAAATTTTCTTTGTCACCGACCTCACCTTGTGTTTATTGTCTTTATTGATATTCAACAATGTTCCACGGGGACGCACCGCCCCCTCCTCCGCCGCCCCCCCCCAAAAAAAACCCGTGTGTTTCCTAGACGGGGACGTCTCGAAGGCTTGGGGACCTGGGGGGGACGTTCCCCCACCAACACACCACCAGCACCACCATCCCACCACCAGTGTCGCTGTCTCCAAGACACCGCTAGGACTTAAAGGATGCTGGGGTGTCCTCAAGACGTCTAGGGGACTCCTAGTTGTCTCCAAGATGTATAATTCTTATACTTCTACATCTTTTTATAACTATTTTTTCAAGTACTATATGTATTTCAGCGCCCTGCCGCCGCCCCCCTGCTGCCGTCCCCCCGCCGTTCCCTCGCCTCCCCCAAACTTAGACCCCATGTCCTCGCATCCTCGAAACGCGTCCCCTGCTGTCCACCCATCCCCGTCCCCAAAGCCTCATGGAACACTGATATTCAAGTATCCATCTGCTTTCTATTTTGTTTTGTACACCTATTTACATCTAGTGGGCTTCCTTCCTAATGGTAATTTTCTAAGAACCTAGGTTTTATTCTTCAGCAAGCCAATATTCCATGTGCAGGCTTTTCTCAGTCTCATTTTCAAATGTACTGTTAGCCATCAAAGCAGATTTACAAAATTTCAAATCATCATTCAAATTGGAGGGATCATTACCTCCTTACTTTGTTCTTGGGTACTACACCGAATTGCCTTATGAAATAGCACCTTATTTTGCTCATATGGTGAAATAGCATCACTTGGGCCTATTCCCCAGAACAACCTGCTTATCAGATCTGTCAACATCCTCAACATGAGGTGATTCATCTGTAAAATTAACACTACTAACATTTTAATTTATCATTGCATCTCTATTGATCACGACCTTTTTGGCAGAGATATCAATTAACCTATATGAGTTTAAATGCTCACGAGTCACTATAACCAGTAAACATTATCTCTTAATGTTTGTTGTCTAGATTCCTTTTTCAGGCTCAGAGTTAAGATATAGGTGACTGACCCAAAGCTTTTGGAGATGACCTACTTTGGTTTCCTTCCTACCCAAGCTTCTTAAAATGTCATGGCTTGGAGTGCCTTTGAAGGATTCCTATTGAGCATATGTACAACAAGAGGGACTGCTTTAGCCCATTATCTCATTGAAACTATTTTCCTTGAAAATGCTTCTCACAATATCTATCATCTTCCTATTCTTTCTCTTCAACACATTTTGCCAAGACGTATGCAGCATTGGTAGCTGCCAGTAAATTGTTTATTTTCTACAAAAAAACAGTAAACAATCTGGATTTTGAGACTACGTTTTTACCAAATTTTTGACATTGAAGTAGGCATTAATGTTTTATAAAGATGTTAATTACCTGTTTATTACATTAGAAATTTATTGAACAAAAGTTTCTGAAAATTTGAATATTATAATGCTGGTGACACATAGGCTTGGATCTGCACTCCATCCAAACTTTGTCATACCAAATCCTCAGAATTTTCTGTTCTGCGGGGAATTGGGTGCATACTGCATATAATGTTTGTTGTCTACTATGAACATGAGAGATGTACAACTTGCCACATGATTGAAGGTCTAATTACTACCAAATCAATTTACCATGCATATAGCATTATTCACCTTTTCACCTTTTCATTTTTTCTTTATGTTTTTTTTGAAGTGTTGATCAAGTGACATTCACAATGTTTTGTGTGATCGATTATTATTCCAAATAAGTTCTAAAATGTGTTTATTGTCACTTGGCAGGGTGCAACCTTGTTGCTTTTTATACAAATCTATGCCAGTAAAGTTCTAAAATGTGTTTATCATCATGTGGCAGGGAACAACACGATTGCTGCTTACACAAATTCCACATTTCAGGGAGGTATGTGCTTGGTCAAGTGTCATATAATATCACTCTTCTGTGTTAAATTACCTCCTTGTCGCTAATGCATTTGGATCAAAGATTTTTAATCTGTATGTTGAAGTTACTATTGTAATTAAAAGGCTGTTTCTTTGCAATATGTTCTGTGATTTTCCCTTTTTGCAAGACATTCACATACTCAGATTGTTTGTATAATTTTCTGGTGACTTATTTTCCCGGTGCAAATTAGCATTGTCTAGTACCATTCTCTTCTTATCTTGCGCAAAAAATATAAAAAATGGTACATTAGCTGTAATATTCGTCTTTACTGTGGAATCTGAAGCATCTGTTTGAGAAGATATAGTAAGCTTTTCTTTTATTTTGAAGTCAATAAAGCATTGTGGTGTACTTTGTGGTGATGCTTACTTAGTTTCAATTCTAGTTATTGGTACCTTGTGCACCCCATAGGAATTTAATGAGTGCGTTGGGATGGGAGTCCATTGGGACCATTTCCATTCCCATCAGGAATCTTTATACTCATCTATACTTATTTTTTTGTGACTATTGGGATTGCAAAAAGACTAATTGCCTACATGCAAAAAGCAAGAGGGATTATGTGAGAAATTAGCTAAAAATAAGATCTTAGGTGTTAAGAGTAGGGCTTGTCATCAAAGTTATTTTATGCATGTGTCTATGGATCGTTGGAGACTATATCTTGGTAAATGTAGAAGCCATGCTGCATTTGGAGATCTTTTTAGTTTGGGTTGGCACCTGTACCTCCTTGGGACTGATATCTCAATAGGACTGCAGCTTTGTTTTTGATGGTACTTTCTTCTTGTGAACACATGTAATTTTAGATTACATTCATTAAGATTCAGAACTAAGGTTTCTCTCTTAGGCTTCTACATCAGTAATACCAAATTCTAGTTGGGTTCATAACTATGGTACCAGAGCCACTTTCTGGGCTTATGGGCATGAACAAATACAATAATGGCTTCATACTTGGCTATTCATAAAAAAGATAAACAAGAAGTTGTAAATTGCAGTATCAATGGAGAGGCTGCAAAGGGTCCCTTGGATGTGGGACCAACCGAATGAATTGAGTCTTGTATACTTCAATAATGAGAATGAACGGGGATGTAAGGGAGCAGTAGGGAAGAATATGGCCCGCATAGACTCTTCAACTGGATAAGGGAGTCTGGACATCATGATCTTGAGCAAGCGTATTTGGGAAGCAATAATAGGAGAGGAGACAGCAGTATTAGCTAAGACAGCCAAGCAAATCATGGTGGGAACTACATTAACAAAAGGCCAATGGAGAATATTTCTATTTGAAGTTAGATGGTTGTAGAAAGTTATCAAATCAAGGTCTTGGATGAGAAGGGTATCTCTCTATTACATATAAAACTTTGTGGAGGATTACCATAAACTTAAGTTTGCCACTTTGCATCCTGAAGGGCAACAAATGACCGAACGTGGCCAGAAGTAAGGGGATGCAGAAGGGAACAGTGAACTAGAAATAACCACTTTGGATAATTTCACAAATACATTTCTCCCAAGAGTCTGGTCTCTATGAACAACATTGATTGAAAGATGGTATGCCAAGTCTTATAAGCCAGCTTCTCATGAGGTTGCCATTCAACAAGCACAAACATATGTAGAGATTGTTAGAAGTTGCCTTATGATAGGACTGCCCTCTAAAACTAACCCAATAATAGTAGATGACAAAAAGATAATGAAAAACAAAACTCAATGAGACATGATTTGACTTTTACCCCCTGATTGAACAAGAGATGAAAAATATTGAAGTGGGCTGGCTAAGTAGGTTTCAGACAGCGAAGAAATCCTTATATTCTTTCAAGGCTCAAGTGTTTGAATGGTTGATGTGCAGCATAGTTTAGTTACGTGGAAGAGAAGAAACTATTGACCATGTCTTTTGGATATTCTCTTTTGTCACTAGCACCTTTTGAACATGGTTTCAAGCTGAGTTCTTTAAAGATGTTTAGCTGCAAAGATGTTTGGTGCAAGGGACAAAAGTGTAAGGCCCTTGGGAGATTCGCATGATTGAATTGGTACACAGAAATCATGAGAAGATTGCTACAAATGATGATGAAGATACAATAGAAATATAGGGTGAAAACTTCCTTATGGAGGTCCAATAAGAACAAGTCTCAACTGTCAGTGCTGATTCCATGTTGAGAATAATTCAGTATCATACATTAGTTGAAAGGAAGGATGCTGGTTACCCTCAAACTTCAACAGTACTTGATGCATTAGGCTCAAAAGTTTGTGACATCCATTGACCTAAGAATTGTTCCATTCCAAAATTTCCATGTGTAAGAGGCCAATGCCTCCATGATGAACTGCAAAGGGACAATCGCAGACCTGAAGTTACACGTGGAAGGCCACTAATTAAGTTCTGATTTTTCATATTGTAGCTCTAGCAGGGGTGTAAGTGTTCTTGGGGGCGTAGCTGTTGAAGAAGTTGGACAAATTCTGAATGAATATTGATAACCTGTATATGAATTTCTAAATACAGTTCAGGGCTACAAGCAGCTGCAAATAATGTAATGTCAGCTTGCAAAACAGGTAAACAACTTGTGAATGGTAAGTGCCATGTTTTTCAGTGTAACTTGTAGGGTTTGCATGCCAAGATGAAAATGCAGAATCCAGTAAGGACAATGAAGTGCAGCAGATTATTAGTATGAAGCATAATTTTCATGACCTTCGCAAAAGCTTTCACCACACAGGGGGGCTAGAAAATGTGATCTAGTTAGACATTTTGTCCAATGCAGTATGTGTCCCTCCTAAGCTATTCAAGGATGAAATTGAAAACATATTTCAAGACTTATTAGATTTGTGCCGTATAGTAGTTAAATTAAAAAATACCTTTTACATCTCCCATGTTTTTGGTAAGGAAGGACAGGTTGTTTCGCATGCGTATTGCCTACTGATAATTGAATAAGAGGACATTAACAGTGGATTTTCTATGAATCTACTGCATGAGAAGGTGAACAATTTGCATTCAATGTGATGATATTTAAAATGGTTGACTTAGGCTCTGGTTATCATCAGATGAGGGTCAGGAAAGTGATCAATACAAGATAACCTTCTAAACTCATCATGGCCACTATGGATTTGAAGAAATGTCTTTTGGGTGAACGAGTACCTTGATCATTACCAAAGGTACAATGGGTGAAACTTTCAAGCCATATTTAAGTTTATTCTTTTTTTCTTTGATGATGTTCTTATTTGTAGAAAGGATTATGAAACATTTGAAGATTGTAATATAATTTATATGTTAAAAGTTTCTATATGTGATAAATCAAACTGTATTTTTTCAATGAGTGAGTTTGTGTACTTGAGACACATAATCAATAAGGAGGTCATTACAGCTGATCTAGCTTAGATCCAAGCCATTCTTGACTAGCCTACTCTAAAGAACGTGATTCAATAGAGAGGATTTAATGACATATGGACCCTTAACAGAAAATTTGTTAACTGATTTAGAGGCCTCATGGCACCCCTCTTTGATCTTGCAAAGGATGAACAATTTTAATTGGATAGATATAATAGATGCTTTCTTCCAAAGGAGTTAAGGCTATGATTTCCAACTCTGCACTTGCAATTCTGAAGTTTTTGCAACCATTTGTAATCGAATTTCATGTCTAAGGAACTGGCAAAAGGGAAGTTATTGTGCAAAATAAGTGTCTGATCCCTTTTGCAAGCAGAAAATATAATGAAAAGAAATCATTATGCATTTTTTGGAAAAAAAAATTGTTGGCGTTCCTGCATGCTGCTGAAAATATCAGGTAGTAATTGGATGGGAAACAATTTATCACCCAGACAGACTACCAAAGCCAAAGAAGGTGAAACATTTCCCTATGATGAAAGACTTTGATTGAACAACATGCAAATTAGGTAACACTTTACAAGGTTTTGACTTTGAAATTGAGCATAAGAGGCATACAGAATTTCATTACAGAATCTTTATTCCAACTATGTGAATTGTGGCAATATCTGTAGTTAAATCTGCATAGAAAGATAAGGCACTTGCTAAATATATCAAGGATGAGAGGGTTTCTGCTATGCTAGAGGATTCCAGAGACTGAGAGGAATGGCAATAAACATCTTTTAGGTGATTTATTTTTATATTAGAACTATATTTTTCTTATACATAATTCTAGTGTAGTTGTGTACTCATACAGTTGTTTTCATATCATGTCCAATTATAAGCTGAATACTCATCTTTTTGTCAAACCTGAGTCATTTTTCTCTCTTTCTCTTGTTCGCCTATGTTTTTGACATTTTGTCAATTCATTTGTGTCCTTAAAAGCTAAAAGATTGACGGAAGAAGCCTTCAAATGTCAAATGTATTTATCAACAGCATGCATGGAGTTAGAATGACAGAAGAAGTTGCTGAAATTTACTAAGATGGGGAAAGTTTGTTTCACAGTTTTATATGGTGTGCTTGTATGAAGGACTATATGGAATGCAGGTAAAACATTTACTAATACATTACCAGATGTGTGCAGGAAAGAGGAACCAGATTTTGGAGAGTCCAAAAATGTGCTAACACTGTCAGCAGCACATGTCCTTTAACCTTGTTGGCGTAACAACTGACACCTCTGGAGTAGAAGTTGTTATGAACAGCCTATGCACACTACGCAATGAGTGCTCTTCAAATTATGGAGGGGAAGCTCCCTCGTTATGCTTTGACAAATGTACTTGCAAAGGAAAATAAGCTAAAACTATGTCCTGTCTTTTTGTTTTAGCTGCTAGAGGCACAAGGCTTTCTTGAAAGAACTTACACGTTGCAGCCGAGTTTTCTCTGGTTTTGCAAATCAACTAAACTACAACTTATATCTATCCAATCTCCTCAGGAAAACAGAGCAAGAGGAAACGGAGCAAGGTTTGACTATCGGACGATAAGCATGTTTAGCCTCTCTACTTGAGGGCAAGGTGGCACAACTATCATCTCAATCTAAACAAGCTTATTGGATACAACAGATTTAAGAATTCACTAAGACGATCTTATGGAACCCTGTGTGGCATAACACTCGATCGAAATAGCAAAGCCTTCACAAAACAGCCTTTATCTTTATAATCTCACGAAACCCTATGTGGCATAACCGTCGATTATATTGATAAAGATTTCACAAAACAGATTTATCGCTGCAACTTCTCGAAACCCTATGTGGCATAACGATCGATCACAATGGTAAATTAACACAAAACAGCCTTATCACCTCAATCTCTTGGAACCCTATGTGGCATAACAATTGATTTCAATGATAAAGATGCTCAAACAGATATACCTAAACTATGGAAAGAATTCAGCATTACAATCCTTCGAAACCCTATGTGGCATAACAATCAATTGCAATAATGAAGACACATGAACAAATACCAAAAAGAGCAATATTGAGGGCAAGGTAGGCGCAGCATATATTTCTCTCTCAAGCAAAAGTTATTTACAAATGAGCAAAAGCTCTTATTTATATACATCAAGGCGTAGGGAACCCTAAAATCACCTTGTGTTATCTATAGTTCCTGCAATGCATGCAAGCAATGCGCCAAACCCTAATTAAGTAAACTATACAGTCAACTGGGAAACTACCCCTCGCCTTTAACCGGGAAACATCCACCTAAAAGATGGAGACCAGGCGAAAGCATGCACGCCCTTATTAAAACAAGTTAACTGGAAGACTATCATCAGTTAACGAAAACCCTAAATACAACTCCAAGTGTAAGAAGGCGATTCTCAGAATAGGTATGCATGTGATGACAACTTCGTGCTAATCGAAAGGGTACCCAGCTCAACTCGCGGTGTGTAATGTCTATTCAGAAGTGGGAACCGAAGTTTACTATGTGTGATCTCGGCAATCAACCCTCAATGAGATTGTTGGATCAGACACCGCTCGAGCGATGAGACTCGAATTTAAGAATGCTGGCGTCGATGCAGTACATCTCACCACCGTGATCCGAGATCGGGGTTCCTCGCCTCGTTTTCATATCGAATAATGTTGGACATGATCGTAGTTTGAGAAACCTACAACCAATCACTTCCCACCGAAAAATGGTGGCGAATGAGTGCCTCGAGTTCGGGATCGAACATTTGTAAGCTCCACGCGAGGTACCCACCACCGATAACGCACGGTAAGCGATACACAAGAGTCTCACAAAACCGGAGGCATCAGCGCACGGCTTCTACTCGTACCAACTCGGCAACTCTCTATCTTTGCTCAAAACCAATCAGGTTCTCCCAAGAGTAGATAGCCTTCGCTCGCATCCGCGGATCGTGGTCATAAGCCAAACTCGTGTGAGCAATCAAAATTTCATCCCTGGGTTTGTTGATAGCCATATCCCGTTCCTCATCCTGAAGACGAATACGGAGCTCTCGTGCATTGTACCGCAACTGATATAACTCTGTGAGCATAGTACGGCCTCTAGCAACGAAATTTTCCTCCCATTCCTCCAAACGCTTGCCATATGCAACTAAATGATTGAGCTGACTTTGCTCTGCTGGTGGCTCAAGCATCGGTGGGAGTGTGTTAATGGCTTCTGGTCTGTGCACAAGACTAGAAATGTAATCGGACGGTTGCTCGACAGCCTTGAGGGCTGCTTGTCTTCTCCGGCCCTTTTAGTATTCTCGGGTCTGGCACTATCTCAGAAGTAACTGAAGAAGACTCAACTCGAAGTCCGGGCGTAGGCCACCGGGCGCTGATCGCAGGATAACTTCAAAATCCCAGACTTCAATTCAGCCAAGTTCTTCCCCGTGGAGAGGTATCGCGTCTCGTATCCATTAATCTCCATGTCGGGCAGTTTCTCTCTACGTTGAAACTATGTTCTTAATCCTCTTTATCTCGGGCGATCTTGATAAATGTCATCAAATCGTAATGATTGAGAACATAAGATGGCTGCCTCTTCCTCTTCCTAGCCGAAGCCGATCCAACATTGGTCTCAAGCACGTTACTAGAAGCGGTCTCAGACTAGCGACAGAGGCACCGATGAGAGTGAGTGTGTAGAAGACCCATCGCAAGGTGGGAGATCTAAGTCCAATTCAATGTGAATTGGGATTGGTGACTCGCTCTCGAACTACATAGGGAACTTCTGAGGCCGCACTGCATCGGCGGGCTCGGTCATCTCCAACCGTCAAGATAAGCGGCCGTCTGTCGCTCGTAGGAACAAGCAGCAAACGCCTTGCTCCTTTTGAATTATTTGGCTTTGTATCTCTCTTTAGAGGATTACCTCTCTTTTCTCTTTTGTTAGGTTTTGATGAAGAAGCTGTGCGAAGGATCTTCACCACTAATGCTGATCTGCCGAACACTTTTACTTCTTTGTCTTTTCTTGCCGCCGAGGTAAAGTATACCGCTCGATGACTCTATTTGACCTCTCCTTGGACCGCTAGATATTCTTTTAAGTACTAATCTACTACATCAACGGCCAGTATCGACTCAAGGCTCAAAAACTCAGGAAGAACTCTCCTCATCATTCGATAAAACCTCCCACATCCTTCCTCGTGACAAGAAAACGTAACTGTGAGAGAGAAGCCGCCGTGACCGGCGTCAGCGAACCTCGGTCATATGAGCAATTTGCCCAGTAATCCTCCATAGAAGGCTCGTGATATGCACCTCCAGCGACGCGAGTTGTATAATGACCTGAAAGGTCATAGGCACGTGCTTCGACAAGATACTTAAGATGATATCTCTCAAGTTCTTGTCCTGCGATCTTTGCATCAATTGCCGACTTGCACCAATACATTCCAAACTGAAAAGGAAAGTTGAGTGATGGTCTGTGCCTGCGGCGTAGAAGACGATGAACATCATGCATTTGTCTAAGGAACTCCTGAAAGATTGTTTTATCCGAAGGATAACGTGGAAGCATAGCTGGATTTCCTGTGAAGCCATATACTCGGATGTAGGTGTGTGTTGGGAACTGTATACACCAATCTGCCCATCCATCCATCGCTGCCCTAGCAACTGCCGAGATACGAACATGCAATTCCCGGTCCAAATTCCTCACTGTGTAAGTCAAGAAAGCCTCGTGAACACGCTTGAAATGACGTTCAGCTCTGGTGAACTCAAGTTGATCATAATATTGATAAACTTCCGGTCGCTGAGAATGCTCACTTGCAGTTAAGTCCTCGAACGACTTCGATGTTTATCAAGTACACGAGATATGAACACATGTGAAACTCATGAGCAACTAAGAAACCGGGTAATCAGGTGGAGAATGTCGCTGATGAAGGATGCCCAGTCATAATGTTCCTGCCCAGAAATGATGCGACCAATAATGTAATACATCCAAGGCTGGAAAACATTTGCATGTGCTTGACCCGAGACACGATTCAAGAGTGTGATTAGAATCGCGTACTCATCCTTATACTCACCACGACCCACATTGTTTGGCAATCTGTTCTTCGCTTGTTTTAACCATCTTTCTGCCATCTTCTTCTGACATTTGTCCATATCAGCATCAAACGCTTGTGCACACTGCTCCATAGAAACAACTAGGCTGTTTGGATGTTGAGGAATGCCAAAACTCCTCTCGATATCCACAGGTTTGAGACTGCAAATGACCCGACCGTCGACTGACGCTATCTCACGAGTAGTCGGATTGTAATGCTTAATACAAGCCATCACAAACTCAACACAGTGAACGGAGATAGGTATGGAAGCGGCCTCTAGTAAACCAGATTGCTCAATATTCTGAACGATTGAACTTCTGATCTTAGCTGGGTCTAGTACTGCCTCTGGCAACACTTTATGAAGGTCTGTCTCAACCACCCTGCGAAAATCATGAGTAAGGACGGTTTTGGTCCTGTATTCAAGCTGAGTGAACTGCATTCTGACAAACTTGCTTGTTGACTGTGAACTCGGCTATGTTCTGACAAGATTTCTGGAATCTAAAAATAGCCTGCTAGAGTTAAAAATAGCCTTTCGAAGAATTATTTTCAGCAAAAAAATCTGAAATATGGGTTTTGTCCAGAAAAGGATTCTAAGACAACCCAGAAGGTCAGATTTGCGAAAATTCAACTTCTATTCGATTGTAAAAAGATTTTCACTTGAGAAAATTAGCAATTCGAGAACGAATGTTCTGAAGCTAAAATTCGTGAAAAATCAAGCGCACAAATTTAACTCGAGGAAATTATATGGAAATGATCCAGATACTGAGACTTGCCAAATTCGCCAATTTCAGGAACATGCACAATGTATATTATGAGAAATTTGAGATTTAAAGGATGCAAAAGACGTTTTTTTGATGTCTTCTTCTGTGAAAATTGCCCAAGATTTCTTTGAATAATTGATATTTGTGAACTTGAATCTGCAAAAAGATATGTTAAATGAAATCGCCTTTGTGAATTGATGTAGATTCCACCTCTGAACTGGAAGAATTCGCTTTATTTGGAAAAACCACGAATTGCTCCCCTTGAAATTTGCGCCTTTTTAATGAAAGAAATTCGAATTTCCTTGAAGAAAATACGAATTTGTATGAATTTGAGGATTCGCCTTTGATTGTTGAAATACGCCTTTGAACTCAATTCGCCTTTGAAACCTCTGAAGAATTTGCGAATTGTATTGAAATTTGAATATGCCTTTGAAGATTTGGAATACGCCTTTGAGAATCAAGGAATTGCGAATTGTCCTGGAAGTGCGCCCTTCACCTCTGAAGAAATACGAATTATTCTTGAATTTGCTTTGAATATAATAAACTTCGATTTCCCTATGAATTTGCCTTAGAAAAATACGAATTTCATTCAAGATTGATTTTGCTCTTGAGAAATACGAATTATCTTTGAAAGCTTTGTGAAGAATAATGAAGATGGCGCCACATATAAATAAGAATAAATTCGCACCACTTAGCAACTGCAAGAATTCATAAACCCTAACCAGAATAGAAAGCCTCTGATTGGTTGCTCTTTAGTTCGACTGCCACTGTCTGAAGTTCAAATTTGAAAATAATAATAAAATAATTATTATCATGTAATGGCGCCAAAAATAGAAATACCATCTAAAAATAGACATATTCTGAACTTCAGTTGACAAACTGGTTGAAGCTCTGAGATTCATCGTCATGCTTCCACGACTTCGAAAAGTCATCACTTGAGCATATAGGCGTCCATTTGCTCAAGATACTTCATTTTAAATTAAATCCCTATTTTATAGCTGACAGCACTGTCGTGACTGGCCAACTTCGACACTGGTTTCCGGATGGCCGGGTGATGCTGAGATTGATCTGAGATAATCAACGGAAAGCCTACTGAACAAGGAAGAAATGTCTGCTGGGAGACACAACTGCAAAATCCATTGTTTAACCCTTTGAAAAATTAGGGCGCATCGACAAATTGCTTTTACCAAGTCTTAGCTATTTCCCTTAAACCGCTATCCTCGACACTTCGCTAAACAAATACCGACGGTGAACGAACCCTCGCTGATACGATCTAAGCTCACGGCATGACTGGAGATATTCCGCATCCGATGACTGCTCACACGACAACTGAAAGCTGTGTTAAGGGCCTCAAAAAGAAAAGCGCCCCTGACTCAAGGTTGCACTTTGGACATTTCAACGAAAATCAAACGTCGTCAAAATACCCTATTTTGACAGCTGATATCTGGAGCTGGGATGACCCGATTCAAGCGTTATCTGTTTTAACGGACAGCTAGGAGAGACCTTAAGAGAAGTCACTGGAGGTGTCGAGGCAAGAAAACTGCTTCTAAGACCTCAAATTCTCCAGTGCGTATTTTTAATATGTTTACCGCTCCCAGACTTGGCCATTTTCTGGACGTTTTCGGACATCTTCACTTTGTAATATGACACCAAAGACCTCGCACGCACGAGCGACTGCCAAATGCTGAAGGCTGACGGCTATGCTCGTTGGGAAGATAAATTGACTACGCTCAATAGTCGTGAAGACTTCGAACGCGAACGGGCTCATCCGGACTTAAAGGCTAGCCTTTAAGACCGCGGTAAAATGCACCGAAACCATTTGCTGGTTCGCCCGCAAAATTACGTGCTTAGTGGGTAGAATCTCCGCCACGCACTACCGCCAGAACGCCGGATCGCATAAAGCTGAATGGTGCTATGAAGCTAGGGCAAGAAATACTCATCGATGTCGCGGAAGACTCGGCCCGCAAATTCCGCATCCGAGGGTCCTTTAAGCCACCGCTTGTAAAATTTTTGCACTGGCATAAACGGAGAAGCTCAGAAACGTGAAAACTCCATTTTAAGCCGATCTTTGGATGACTGCCGCCTGAACTCTAAGAGTCGGATGACTGCACTTGATATCTCGTCGGATAAGCAGACCAGTTGTGAACGGATTGACTGTCTTCGGCATCGAAACTGACGAGTTTTACCCCTGCCTTGAAATGGGCGCCCTCAGGCTAGAGGCGCGCTTTTGCCTGAAAAGAGCAAAATTTCCATCTCCTAAAATTTAGGGATTTTACCTTCTGTCGTGAATAACTGGAGCTGTGAGTCTCGGAACGCCTCGCTGGATAGCTCGACGGATAGCCAGGCTGATTCTGAAGAGATTGACTGGATGCTTGAGCACTTCAGACAAGATCTTGATCTCCAAAAAACTGGGCGCCCCTGAGCTATACTTGCACTTTGAGGCTTTTCCTCTGAAAAATCTCCATGATTTGATCACTGAAAACTCTGTTTCGATCATTGAAATGACCGTCTGCAATATGAAATACCGTCTGAGATGCTCCTCCATCGTGAAAATCTTCATTTTGAGTCTCTGCTTCAGGTTTGACCAATATAACTGACTTTGACTGACAAATTATTGACAAAAACTCCATGCTTGACATTGCCCAAAACGGTATTTTACAACATTTTAGCAAGGTTTAGACTTTAAAATGCAAAATGCCTTGATGAAGCAAAAAAAATTTGGTTTGGGTACAACAAACCTAACGAAAATATTTCAAAATTACAAAATTACACAAGCAGGTGAAGGCTTGCGCTCCAAATAATGTGGTTGTAACTTTCAAAGGGTGAAATTGTGGTTAGCACACTGTCGCGTGCCATTGAAAGAAAAGATGGAGTTTTTAGGTTTTGGAAATTCCATATGTTGAGTTGCGTGTCTATATGAAGGCGATGTTGTTTGCTCTAGGTTGAAACTTGCAGGCATATGATAAATTGCATGCCTGAAAATGCAAAAGCAGGTATAGTTTGAAGATAAATGTAATGTCCCCTTCTCAAACCTGATCCTTCCAGTGACCGTTGGCCTTTTCTTTGGGAACTCGAAGGCTAGTCGGAAGATAAATTAGGGTTTCCTATTTTTGAGGAGGTCTTTGTTCAGAGATGATGGTTTCAATGGCGGATCCTTTCTGGGTTTTCAGAGAGCTTCGCAGTGGTGTGTTCATCTCGGCATTCTGAGCATTTTCCGGAATTTACTATTTTTAGTAAATTCTATTTTTGGCAGTTTGGCAGTTGGGTCCAGCATGGTTGACTTCCTATGTCAGTTTGATCAGTTGGCTTCCTCATTGCTGGCTTCGGGGCGCATTTGGAGAGATAAGTTGTAAAAATTAATTAAAGTCACGTTTTAATATTATATTATAACATTGACCCCCTTGGCCTAGTCCGATGACTTCAAGTTGTTTTAAAAAGTGGTCTTGAGGGTGGCGCCTTTATTAAGGATTATTTCATAATTTCCTAAAGTCAAATCAAGCTCTTAAGCGGACACCATTATTAAAATATTGAATTTAATTAAAAGGGTCAATATTAAGCTTGAGGGAAAAAAGGACGCCATTTCTTGAAGGGGATTAGGGTTTTGACTTGAAGAAGATTTTAGGGTTTCGAGAGGTCAACAGGAAATTATATAAGGAAGACTTGGTTCATCATTTGGGCATCGTTTGTCTATGCTAATGTTATGCTGCCGAATTGGTTGCGGAATTGCTTCGAGGAATGAATGCCTCCTAGTTCTGGGCTCGACTTCGTGCTTGAGAGACAGCACCTAGTGGAGAGGTTTGCTTATTTGAGTGTTTTGTAGTGAGATTTTGCATTGTAGTAGTTATTTTGCATTTGTAGTTCAATTTCTAGCATGTTAATGAAGTTCTGGAGTTGCTGATTTAGTATAGCTGCATGTTGTATTTGCTCATAAGTCAAAAAATAAAAATATATTCGTTCTGGGTATTGGCTAGAACCATTTCTATGCCCTAGGCGCCCATTTGTGCAAATTTTGGTGATTTATAATGAAGAATCTGATTTTATCTTGTTGGTAGAACATTTCTAGAGGCTGTACCATTCTGTTCCGCCTGGCAAGTGTTTAAAAAAAAAATACTTCAATTTGTCAGCTGTTTCTTTGTCTAGTCTTCATTGTCATCATCCTAGCATTCGTTTGCATCAAGTCTCATGTCATTCTGACAAGTATTGAGTGAGTTGTGAGCATTTTAGTGGATTTTAGGGTTGCTGGTTTTGCATTTAAAGGTGCAGATCTGATTTGATCAGAATCTTAAATCTGGTTTTTGAGAGAAGAAATCAGTTTGGTATTTCCATTAAGCAAGGAGAATTCTATATCTAAATGCTCGTTGAATTGTTCTAACTCTATGCTCTTGGCAGGCGAATTCTCTATCATATTGTAAGCTGACAGTAGTACTGGCAGCAGTTCTTATTCTTGCTTAATTATCTGATTTGTAATGCGCATCTTTACATTCTGTAATTGCATTGTAATTAATTCATCTCCGCCCTATGGTAGCTACTATCCCAGTCTGGGTTAGAAAGCACATTCTGGGTGTTGAGTATTTCCAGCTTTCAGCATTGTCTTTTCAAGCATTGTATTGTAATCACTCCGTCATATGGTCGCCCCTCACTCCGTATTGGATTGGGTAGCACATACTTGACGTTGAGTTCCCATTCAGCATTTAGGGTAGAAGATCCTCTGACCAATGCTCGCCATCATCGGCGCCATACTGGTTAGAGTTACAGCATAAGCAGTTGTTTTAGATCCTCTGACCAATGCTCGCCATCATCGACGCCATTCTGGTTAGAGTTGCTTTCTTGCACGTTTTGGTTTTCTCATCTAACCTTAACGGGTGCACTGCTTTGTAAATTGTTAATTGAAAAAACGAAAAAATCGGCTCGGTATACTTCAATAAAATCTCAGAGCAATAGAATAGTGCATGCTCAGGTTAAGGAGGAACAAATTTTGGGTTTCAAAAATTGTATGCACTGAGTGAGGCATGCACTTGTATGCGTGATAACAGAATTTCAAGGAAAAATTTGTAAACCCTTAATGGGGTTGCATGCCAAATGAGGAATGATGGATTTTTGTTTTCTCAAAATATGAACAGCTGCATTTATGCATGTGCTTCACATTGTCATGGATGAATATATGATTTTACTAAATTTAAAGATCTAATTCCTTTGTTAGGACGTGTACCTCAGGGTATATGGGTATGTCTCAAAAGTGCGCACTACTTTGTATAGGACTGAGCAGGCTTGTTCATGAGGAATGCATGTCTTTTCAAAATAGAGAAGTTGTCTTATAGGTGCAGCATTTAAGGACGGATCAAGTCACAAACAAGTAGATTTTAAGAATAATAAAGCAAGGGTTTGGCTCATAGTATCACCAGCAGCAGATTCCTTCACTAGATTTCAAACTTTTGCCTTCAGAAAATCAGCATTTTCTTTTCTTAGCAGTGGTATTCTCATTGGAAATCAGCTGCTACAGTCCATTTAATGAATGTAATGCTTCTGGTAGTGAACTGTATGATTTTTTTCGCATTAACATTTCATATCATTACTGACACAGATTGCAAAAATAGGTTCTTAAAAAAAAAAGGGAAGAATTATAATATTTTTATAATTTATGTATTTTTTGTTAGTATTGTTAAGAAAATTTCTTTCTGTAAAGTTCAAAACTTCTCATTTTATTCAAAATCAATTTCTCTAAAATATGGCCTCATCTTATTGAATGTTTATTTTATGATACTCTTTTTCTGACGCAGGTGGTCTTGATGGCTTTTGAGTGCCCACACTGTGGTGAAAAGTAAGCTAGTCTTTATTATGGCCATTCTATGCATTTTATGTTCATAGTGATTTGAAGAATTGGGCTGGTTGAGACTATCTTCTGCAAGGAATCTTTTAAATCTTGGATAATAAGTTGTCTTTGGACTTTGTTTGTTCTTGTTAGATAGCCAAAAAGTGGTTCATAGATTGCATTTTATTTTGAATTTATTTCTGTTTTTGTAACTGCTATTGATGTCTTTTTCAGGAACAATGAAGTTCAGTTTGCTGGCCAACTGCAGCCTCATGGATGCGTGTACACATTAAATGTTCCAGAGGATGCTTTAGAGGTTCATGATTCTTGTTACAAATTTTAGAATGGATATAGTAATTCATTATTCTTGTTTGGTTAATTTTTGTTATCTAATTACAAGAGTTTTGAATCCCTGTAGCATCTTAAACGGGGTGCAATGTTGTGCATAAAGACATACATTATTTTAAGCTAGTGTATTGTATCCTACAAAATAATCAGTCAATCCCTAAGTCTTACTTGTATTTCATTTTATTGACTATGCAGGTACTGAACCAACAAGTTGTAAAATCAGATTCTGCTTCTATAAAGGTATTATATTTTGTTTTTTGTCCAGAATATTGTTCACATGCTATTATTTTAGCAATTTGAACATGTTTTAATTTTGTAAATTTGATCTACGCATTTGTTCAACGTATTGAAAACTATGTCACCAATTTTCTCAATTTCTTGAGGAAATATAGGCTTTTTTTGATTGGATTAATATGCCCTTTTGGAGTGTTCTTTGGCTTAAATGCCACAACTGAGAGGTATATTTTCTGTTAAATTCATCCAGGACTTGCGTTTGCCCATGCCTATTGGGGTATGCCTCACCCAGAATTGGGTGTATTAGTTCTACAAAATTCAACATTTAACATTTGTACAGCTTAAACATTTAACTTGCCTTCGGGAATTTTAACATGGATCTCCATTATGAAAGCCTTGATGAATTACCTCTTGAGCTTATTCCTTTTGACAAAGAATATAGGTTTTCAACATGTAAGATGAATGAATGGTTAAACCACAGTGTTTATTAAGAGTCACAACCTAATAATTAGCTACCTTTGACTTTGCTCTTATTTACCTGAATTTTATTCTTACAGTCAGGCTTATGAGTTTTAAAAGAAGAAGCTTACATGGTGACGGTGCCTTCCAATTTATATAAATTCTACTTCAAAAAACATGATTTCTTGGGTCAGATTATGCCAAAAGATGTGCTTGTGTGCTGAAGGTAGCAAGCATAGTGGTTTTGTGGGCTTCAAAAATCAGAATTTTGCCGGTGGTTAAGTATGATAGATTATTTTAATGGAATAAATCTAACCTATATTCATCTAAAACATGAGTAATATTAACATAGTAACATGATTATGGACAGTCCTATCTTACATAATATAAAAGGTAGAAATGATAAGACCTGGGTCTGTATCTGAAAATGCAAGGAATCAGCACCCTGAGGGGAAATCGGCAATCACAGCTTTGACAAGCAGTGCTAAACTTTGCATGAATAATCTAAACTCCCTTAATCTGTGTTGTAATGTAATGAGCCAACCAATTTTTTTCAATTTTTTCAATGAACAACCCAATACAACAAGTACCCGTTAAGGTTAGCTCAATCCAAACCAACTGCTGGAAAGTAACTTTACGCCAAGAATGTACACCAGGATCCCAATGCTGGGCAGGGTGTGAGCATATGGCGTCGAGGATCGTCAGTAGAAACTGAAAGATTACAATGCTGGAAAGTAGCCCAACACCAAGAATGTGCACTCAAGACCCGAGGTGGGTGAGGTGCTAACATATGGCGAAGGGGATCATTAGTGCTCAAATGAAGTGCAATGCTGAAATGAAAGCTCAACCACTTATTCAGCGTGAGCTATTACAATGAAATAACAATCTGTTTATTCCCCTTCTTGGCGGTAAACCATCCAAGAGCTTAAGTGTGTTTGTTCATTTGCCTTCTTTGGCGGTCAACCGTCCAAAGATTGTTAATGTTTGCTGCTAAAAGAGAACTAAGTAATTGCAGAATTAAATGATTGAAATAGTACTACTATTTGCAGCCTTACAATGCAACAATCTACAAATTACAAAGTATTACAATAGTCAAATCAATGCTACAGCTGAAAGATTATTTCTCCAACATCCAAGACTCAACAATACTGAAAATGCAACCCAAAATCTGAACTTCTATAAGTCTGATATGAAAACCCTGCTAAATGAAATGCAGTCCAGCAACAATGCAAATCACTAAAATGCTCATAAAATCTACTATACTTCACCAAATGACTTGAAAACTAAAGCAAATGATCCTAGCAATGATGGCACCCAAGTTCTAATGACTAAACCTCAAATAAAGATTGATATTTTTTTGTTGCACAACTCCCAAGACAACCCAGAATGGTACGGCCTCAAGAGGGGCAATTTTGACAAGATAAAATCTGACACTTCATTAAAACTCACCAGGAAGGGTCGCCCCTGATAGAGAAACAGATTAGTAAAGTGCCCAAAACCAAACAAAATTGATTCTATGACTCGAGCACAATCGACTTTCAGCTATGCAAGACCGACAACTCAAAAATGCTCAAAAACTACATGAAACTCCATCACAATATGCTCCATCTGCTCTCAAGAGTTAAGAACAACCTTTATCTTAGCTAGTTGCTATCTTTCAAGCAAGAAACTAAGCCCAAACTAGGAGGTATGCATTCCTCGAAGCAACTCATTCACCATTCCAACAGCATAATAGTATAATTTCTTCATGGATGTAAAACAAAGAGCCCAACACTCTTATTTATAGCTTTTCTGTCTCCAAATTCAAATTCATTTCCCTTCAAGATGGATGTCCAATCCAAATTCACATTCACCTTGCAATGTTCTGCCAATTTGCATTTCATTTCACCTTTTCCCAAGTCGTCCACTTCATGAAGACATAACACTTTATTAAAAATATCAATAAAGTGTAATGTGGCGTCCAAAAAGTAATAAAGTGAAACACTTTATAAAATAATATATCTCATCAAAATATTATCTCATTTGCATTTCATTTCCCCATGTCTCCAAGGCGTCCAACATCAAGAAAGTAATATACTTTATTAAATTTGCTAATAAAGTGTGATGTCCCCTCTCTAGACAGTTCTCGGGAACAGTGTGTTAGCCCTTTATTGGACCCTTGTGGGCTAGCTGGATTGGTTAGAGGGTCAGTGGTACTTTCTGGAGAGTTGGATCGCTCTGGTTTTCAGAGCCCAGTGACTGGTTCATAGTAGGTGTTGGCAGTGCAGGAGTCGACAACTTCTGACGGCATAGGATTATATGGTGTTTTGAGTGAGTTATGGGGTTTTAAGTGATTTAAATATTAATTGATTTAATATTTAATTATAAAGTCAAATTGACTTTATATTTTTAAATCACTTAAATATTCTTTTAAAAGTGATTTAATATCTCAAATCACTTAAATGAATAAGTGCGCCAAGTATTTAATTCATAAACTATTGAAATGGATTAAATGTTATTTTAAAAGATTTTAATATCCCAAAAGTGGCGTACTTTCTTGGAATGCGTGCCTATGCATAAAAGGGCATTTCTGGCAATAGAAACTCATCTTTTGACAATTTCAACTTTGCCTTGTGCTATTTCCTGTGCATTCTCCTGTGATCAGGGTTTGAACAATTTGTCCATTGAGGAACGATAACTCTTCAGTGTTGAGTGCTTTTGAGGCTGTGAAAGATCAGCTGAATCAGTACAGTTGAGAAATTCATTCAGAGGTTCTACAGGCTTTAATCAGAGATTTATTATTTGGTTTTCAATTCAGAGGAGGGTTTCTTCATCTTGAGGCGTCCTCTCCAGCAACTCTTCAGCTTTCATCTTTGATTCTTCAGTAGTTGACTTGGGCCGTACTTTTACCTTGGGTTTTGTGCATTTCTGGAAAGGGCGTGTGAAGGAAGTTAGTGAAATGCCTTCTTCTTTGCTCTTCTATGTGCTTCTACCTTGGCGTCTACCTCTACCAGGACATTGTACCTCGTTTTGGAGTGGGAGAAGTCAAATCTGGAGATTTGGCGTGCTTATTTGCTTGATTTCACCATTTCTGGCTGTCAAACTGGCAATTTCTTTAATTAAATAATCTGGAGATATTCTGGTATGTGTATCATTTGCAATCTATTTGTCATAGTTAAATAATGCAATCTACACTTTCATTCTGAAGAAAATAGTGCAAATTTACTTTTTATGAGCATTTATGCTGTGCGCCCCTTCTCTTTTGTCTATCAAATTTTCTCTAAAAAACTAAATAACACTTAAAGACTTAAGAAAAATTGGGGTTTTGAGTTGAAAGCCAGCAGGGCTCATCACATAAAGTATAAAATGGCATCTAATAAAGTGAATGACTTTAATAAAATCACTTATTTCTCCTTAAGGCGTCCACTAAGCCTTATCAAAATTCACTTTATTAAAATATTTTACCTCCACAAGTGAAGTGCCCAACTCAAGCTCAGACCTGCCAAAAATAGCCACTGAACTGAACTGCGGAAATCCTACTAAAAATAGCACTGCTAAAAATAGAACTTACTAAAAATAGTAAGTTGTTCCAAACTCATTTTGAGCACAAACTGAGTAGCCGTCGCAACTTACTAAAAATAGCAAAGTTCGAAAAATTCCACTGTTCCTGATGCATGTCACATCACTGCGAAGCACTCTGAAAACCTAGAAGGAATCCAAAATCCAAACTAAAAAACTCCAACATGCAAGCCTCCAAAAGCAGTTGAGAATGCAAGTCAACATCCTGTCATGCATGTTACCTCATCACGAAGCTCTCCAAAACCCAGAAAACTCCACTAGACATGCGTTAGAAACTCTCGCATGCAAGACCTCAAAACCTCCTCAAAAGTGGAAACCCTAATTTCAGCTTCCAACTAGCCTATAGGCCTCCAGGATAGGCTAATGACCAACAATACTGATCACTGCTGAGAAGGGTGAAGAGCACAAAGATATACTGGGAGGGGGGGCGCGGGGGGGGGGGAGCGGGTGAATCAGTATATCAACAAACTTTTACCCTCTTAAACTTCTTATCAACTTCAAACTCTAACACAAATCAACTATGCAAGAATATCACAATATGAACAAGTTGACGCCAAGATTTTATGTGGAAACCCTTGTGGGATAAAACCACGGTACAAATAATGTACTATATGAATTATATATGCTTTTACAAAGAATGTAGGCACCAACCTACAAAGAGCACCAACCCTTATTTCTCATTTAGTAGGCACCAACCTACAAGGAGGCACCAACCTACAAGGAGTACCAACCCCTACTTGCCAAGCACCAACCTAGCAAAGATTATAATTTGAATGATAACATTCCACATTCAATTGTTGCTTCCTCAACAGATGATGGACAATTCTGCTCAAACAACCTTCTTACAAACCTGATGTATATGTTTGCCTTTAATACTTATTACTGTATCCAAGATCTGTACTTATTCCACTTCAATCTGCTTTATAAGATCTGCATGTATTCTTCTTTTCTATCTCTTCTAGATCTTCTTCTTTATACCAGTATATTCTTCTTTAATGCTCACACAAATTCTTCCTTATTATTTCTGCTCTTCTCTATCATCCACACAATCTTCTCCTTCATCTCTACACAATCTTCTTCTATTTACGCATGAACTTCTCTTCTATATCACAGATCTGTATGTGTCCTTTTATTTCAATCTTCTTCACAACTTTGCTTCAGATACTGTCATAAATCTGCTCTTAGATTCCTTCACAAATCTGCTTCAACTTTCCTCATAAATCTGTTATGATTCTATTCATAAACATGCCTTATAAGTCTGCTCAAAACCTCATAAAGTCTCCAAAATTATGCTCATAGAGACTTCATAAATCTGCTTATAAAGTCTTCATAAATTTGTCTTCTATTTGTTCTCCTCTTTCATAAGTCTGCTACAATTTACTCCAGCAATTTGCTCATAAACTCCTTTTGAATCTACTACACAACATTTTCAGATGTATTCTTAAGGTCTGATTGTGTTTATATGATATCTCCTTTTTTATACACACTCTACACCTGAATGTGTTTCAAAGATATAGCATTAAATACACTTACACACCCACTTACACAACCACACCGCAGCTTTGATTTGGATATCTCATATGTATATTGTTCAATAGTTGCACACCTCTTTATGAAAGATCACGTCTGTTCTTGTACCTTTTGAAAGTCTGCCTCTTCATAACTAAATCAAATTACTTGATTTTATTTTCTCTTCATCAATGTTAATTGAATGTGTGTAAATATAACATATATCTTTAATCAAATAGATTACACCAATTCAGCCTTCAATCGAAAGAATACATCACTTAAGAAAATGCTTCGAACCCTTTAGAGAGATGTGTCTTTTGGATGCAACACGTCTTTGTTAGAAACAGACCGACACAACTCCTTATAATTGATTTTCCAACTCTGCAAACAAAAGGCGTTTAAGAGAAGAAATCACGTGTCCTTTCAGAAAGACGTTCTTCTTCATGCCACACCATATCTCTTCACTAATTGGCATTTTAGGGAAATTAGTTTATGATGTCTTGAGCTTTTTTTTTGTGAAAAATGTCTATGCTTAATGAAGACGTCTTATCCCTTCATTCACATCTGCTGAGCAGCCGCTCCTTTTAACAAATACGTATTATATTCCTTTTGACTTAACAAATACGTATTATACTCAGTTCGATCTTTTCGTGTCTTCACTAATTTGTTAATGTATCAAATATATCAAAAGAATACTCAGTTCAATCTTTTCATGTCTTAACCAATTTGTTAATGTATCGAATATATCAAAAGATCTTCAGATCTGAGCATGAATCTGAATTTGATGACCAAATCATTAGTTCATGTTTAAGAAATTAGTTCTGAATCTAATGATCAAATCATTGGTTCTTGTTTAAGACATTGATCAAACTTCTTCATATCTTCATGTTAATCTGATCATCCACATACCATGTTCTTCATATCTTGCTTTAGCATATCTGCACGATTTGTGGCATTTGACATCAATGACAACATTTCCAACAAAGGGGACATTACATGTAAGAAGAAGGAAAATGGGGGAAATGGGCATACATTAGAATGTGTATGCATACTTATTTATTGAGGATGTTACATTGGTTGTAACTGAAATTGTGAAGTTAATTATGTTATTAGATATAATTAATGTATAAGTGATTACAAAATTACAAACATTATCGACTTTTCTTAGTGACTAAATAGTAAACTGAAGACAACCCTATTGGACATTAACAGATGATGTATCTACCCATATCTGAACTGAACTAGAGGATTTCGAGCTAGATCCAAGAGAGGGGAGAGCTACTGTAGCTGTGGAGGAAGGAATCAAAGGCCTGAGACCCCTGCCAACAACAACATTGCAGTGTGAATGTGGGGTCATATTGGAGGCAGCACCTAGAAAAAATGAAGGAAAATCATGGCAGAAAACGAGTTCCAAGAGACCAAAAAATGCAAAAGAATTTGCATAATCACGAGGAAAACAAAGAATCCAAGATTTAATATAAGAAATCTACAGATGGGAGGAATCAGCAGGGCTTGGTGTTTGCCTGACCTTTGTGAAACGCTAAGCGCCAACTAAAGCAGATTCTCTTGCTCCCTTCAAAAAAGATATGCTATCTACTTTAGCAAAAAATAGTTGTCTAATTCACTAGAAATGTGGCCTTTGAGAGAACAAAATTAACATGTTCCTTTTAACCAACAACTTATACATGGGCTGCTTACCTAGAGGCAACTATGCAAACTCCTAGGTAGGCTTCTTTATTAAGGCCTTATACTCCACCTTCATGGTTTCTTCTTAATGTGGTTTGCCTTCTACTTTAGCTAAAGTAGTTATCTCTTTCACTTGAAATGGGGCTAATTAAGGAAAATTAACACACTCTTTTAACCAACTGTTTTTATTGGTATAATGGGCCATGTATTTGATTGGGGAAGTTCATCTACCTGCACATATGACAATGTGGTATGAAACCACCTAGGTCTCCTTGAGCTGTTGTAGAAACACCTCCCAAAGTATCACCCTGATCCATGTTAGGCAATTGAAATTGATGTGGTGTTAGGGATGGAGGAACATTGTCCCACTATATATATCCCCTAGATTTCCATGCTTTTGATGTCATTCGATCTAGATCCAACAAAGAAACAACGCTAAAGCTACTGTTAGGTGTATCATTGGATATTACATGCTGGTTAGAACTATCAATACTATCTGAATTAGAATTAGAAAAGAATGGCCCTGTCTCCTTTAATTACACATCCCTACTAACTATAATTACCAAAGATGGCATATGGACTTGACACAAACTTGACAATTTGAAAAAATATGTTAACTAGAGATTTTTTAGGGAACCACATGTTTTTCTATGTACTCTTCTGTGAATCAACTTTAAAAGCTTAAAAAAATAATCTATCACAAGCTGTTTTGATCACTTAGACAAGTATATATCAAACAAATGAGTACAAAAGCAAATTTGAGCTAAAGAAAAGAAGATTTATAAATATACAAATATCCTCAAGTTTCTGTGGTGTTTAAAACTGATTGATTATGATATTCATGGCATTAGTGATTCATGAACTATGATGGAAAGGAGTCTATATCACTTGACCCGATATCACTAGCTCTATGATGGGTTCTCTGCTGCTTGTTGAGCATACTCAAATTGTGTTTGATCTAGGGAACTTTTTTTTATTACAAAATTAAGTTTGGAACAAGGGCTGCTTTGAATTCACATGCTGAAAAATTAATTCTTTTATTTTGCTGAACTGACTTCCTTGAGTCACATATTATAAAATGAATTTCCCCTCACAGAATTACTTCTGTAAACTGAAATTGGGGCAATTAATATATAGTTGGAAATTTCTAAAAATAATTGATAGAATAAAGCTAAAAAGTTGGGCATTACAAAACAACAAATTGCAGCACTTAAATATAGCTTCCAAAAATACCAAAAAACAATTCCTAGAAAATTTGTGATTCTTACCTAAAATAAGCAGTGTTTCATGGAGTTTCTTGACAGGGGGATGCGGGGATAGGGGGACCGAGGGACTAAGTTCAGGAACGACGGCGATGGGGTGGTGCTGATGCACATATAGTACTTGAAAAACTAGTAGTAAAAAGATGTATAAGAATCACATTTCAAATGAAACTTTGGCAAACTAGTAAAATAGAAAAATTGCAAATACTAAAAACTAAAATTTTAAATGCTTGAATACTAAATAAAATTTGACAAATGAAAATGTCAAATTGGAGATTTCTATTTTATCGAAAATATCATAAAGATGATTACAATGAGCAGCATGATATCAAAATAAGTACAAAATGTCAAAATGTAGTGAAGGGAGGCCTCTAATCATCCCCAAACTCCTCATCACTGGAACTACTGGACTCCTCCTGGTCAAGCTCTGCAAAACTAATACCAACAGCCTTGCATTTGAAGTCCTAGCATCCTCATCAATTTGTGTTGGCTCCTTTGGCTCTACATCCCATCGTGTTGTTGGACTCTCTTTGTACACAAGTGTTTTATGGTCAATGAGATGGAAAGCACTATGTGGATGAAGCTATAGGTAGACTAGTTCCTCTCAGCAGTTGAAAAACTAGAAACCTGAGATAGCAATCAGATGGCTAGAGTGGTAGTCAAAGATCCTGATCCATGCCAAGTCCACCACAAGATTAGGTCCTCCTATGTCATAGTTGCCATATCCATCTTGGTTGCATCAAAATAACCCATAAGAGTGGCAAATTTGGTCTGTTCAGTGCGAATCGTGGTGGCATCTATAGGATCATACATCTTCTCAATAGCCTTGAAGAACCTTGCCTTCACCTCAACATCTTGTATTAGTGTAACTCTACCAAGCCTAGTCTTGTACCACTTAGGATTCAATGCATAGGCAGCCATGTACGAGCGAGTGTTGAGCTTCTCCCATCTCCAATGAATGATCGGCTGAATATGCTCATTGTAGAATGCTAATGTGGGGTTCTTCTCTTGCATGACAACCCTCATTTGGTCAAGCATAGAATCAATCTCTCCAAGGTTAGGTGCATCCACATCCCCATAGCTGGTGACCTGGAAAACTGGAGCAATGATGGAGACTATATATTTTGCATCACTCCAAAAGACATCACTCTTCACTATATCCTTCACCCTCCTCCCTTGCTCCGTTCTGGACTCAGCCCATTGATTCCAATCTGCTATCATAACCATGAGTCGGTGACTCTTGCAACTCAATCATTCTCTCCAAGAGAATGAAATAGGATGCATATCTGGTCTCAGTAGGATTCAAGAACTCCTTCTTAGAGAAGCTCTTGAAGAGTGCATGTGAAGTGTGTTGGTTGCAGATAAACATCTGCACATCTCTAGCATCATTGACTATTGCTTTGATCCACTCAATCTTTCCCATCTCCTTGAGTGTATTGTTTATGGCATGCACACAACATGGAGTGCACCAAATATGTCTGTAAGTTGCCTTAACAAGTTTCCCCACAACTTTGCACACTGTGTTGCATTTGTCACTACTTGGACCACATTTTGTGGCCCAACCTCCTCAATAGCGTCCTTGAGGACTTGAAACTGAAAATTGGCATCTTTGCGATGCCTTGTACAATCAAATGCCTTAAGAAAGTATGGACCCTCTGTACATGTAACCATGATATTGATGAGTGGACAATGGCTAATGTCCGTCCACCCATCCATGACCATACTACATCCAATCTTCACCCAACATTCCTTCATTTTCTCCATTAACACATTGATCTTGGAATAGTTCTTATCCAAGATCGTGGTCCTCAATTTTGTCTCACCTGGTGGCACATATGATGGTCCTCCCCTTGCTATCGTCGACATCATCTTCCTATAATAAGGAGATCGAGCTACATGAAATGGGATGCCATTGGCAAAGAAGAACTTGCCAATGGCATCACCTATCTCATCCTTCAACTGCACATTGAACAAATCAGCTATGGGGTTACTTTTGAGTTTGCAATTTGCGTTTCTCCTTAACCTCTCCTGCATGGGCACTGGAAGAAGAACCTGGCATCACTCCTACTTTCATCTGCAAAGTATGACTAGAACTTTGTGGTTGGCTCTGTTGAACATGTGCCCTACGAGACAAAGTAGTAGGCATAGGTGTAGTCGCACTATCATCAAGAACACCCCATAGCTTATTTATCTCAACTTTGTATTTGAGGTTTGTTGGTTGCACCAAAAAAGAACATGTCTCCATACCTTTTCCTTGAATAAAAAGGTGTGCATTAACTCTAGTAATGCTGCCATACCATTCTAAATCACAAAAGTGGCACTTCCACCTCCTTGTCCCACCAGATGTCCCTAACCTACCTGGTAATTTTGTTGCAAACTGTTTGAGAGGAGACTTATGATCAGAAGGACCCCTAGCATACTCTGCTAGCAATGCGGAGGGGCACTCTATAGTACTTGCTGCACTTGCCATGGAACTAGTTTGGGCTTCAGGCTCACCCCATGGTCACCTCCCTCAGCCTCAGGTTCATATTCAGATTTAGGTTCACTATGAGTATGAACCTCTACCTCATCCTCACTCATGGCATGAGAGCTCATTGTGACACTTCAATAAACAATATAAATTCTATAAGTGCCTAGTTTCAGCCTTGTTTAACAAATTTGAAAATAAAATTTAAAATTTTGTTTTGAATCTTGATGACAAAATGAAAAATGAACATTGAACATTGAAATTGAAACAATTTTTGCTAGAAATTGCTTGAATTAACAAAGGAGAACTGATTACAATATATAGAGAAGTAAAGTTACTGTAGACATTAAATGTCTACCTACCAGCTACCTACCAACTACTGTTGATAAGATTGACCATTATACAATATCAGAATATAATATTCTAACACCCTCCCTTAATGGTCAATCGACTAACTAGCCTACAAAAAACAATCTGTAGGTCGTTTGGTCACAAATTCTTCAGAACACTCTGTTGCTACGGAGACCCTCCCTGGATCTGCAAAATGTTGATGACCAAGAGTACCAAAAAAAACAGAGAAGGTTGCCCCTTCTTTAGAAAGCTCTGCAACAAGAGACAAGAGTCTGCCACTGACTTTGCCACTGAGATGAGTCCGTCACTAACCCTCCCAGAATCTGCAGAACTGCTGACCAAAAGTCATCACAAAAAGTCCAACCTGACGTTGAATAACAAAGCTGTCCCTCCCTGAAACCAGAGACACACAGAGAACAGCTGCCACGATTTTGAGGAAAAATCGGCAAACCATCAAAACTTTTGCATAGGAGCATGACGCCCGAGAACAGACTGCAAGAAGCTAGTTGTGCAGATGTTCACCCTAGCAACTCGAGGTGCAACCAAAACAGAGTGCAACGACGACAATTTTTGAGGAAAAAATCGCCAAACCCAAGATTACAAATCATCGTTTTTTTCGGAAAAAACAGTAAAAACTAGAGAAGAATCCCACACATTTTGCAAATTACAGGAACCCAAAAAATAGCTGGCATGGAATCCGAAACACGGATCAGCATACAAAACATCGTTTTTAAGGAAAAACGGTAAAACCCTTTAGAAACCAGAGAGCCCTCCCGTACAACAGAAACCCTAACTAGGGTAAACAGGAACTGACCCTTAATTTTTGAGGATAAAATTATAAACCCTTCTAGAATTTTAAAGGGGAAAAATTATGAAAACCCGTTCAGGTTTTTTTTAAGGGAAAAAATATTAAAACCCGTAAATCCAAATTTTTTTTTTAATAAGGGAAAAAATATTTAAAAAACCCAAGAAAGGAATCCCATGCAACACTGCAAATTACAGAAGCCCAGAAACAGGTAGCCATGGATTGTCGGCTGAAAAACAGAGGGTTTGGAACCCTAGCCGCAAGAACAGATCTGCACAGAAATCGAGGCACGAAAAACGAGGCACCCAGAAAAATTGGACGACAACCCATTTGAGCTCTCGAAAAACCCACCAAGAATTTGCAATCGAAAAAATTTTCTGCCTTGAACAGGAGGGTCAAAACCCTAGACGAAAATTCTGGAACCCTAGCCGCCATGGATGAACCAGAAAAAGTTGCAGAAAATAGCTTGAAATCACGGCTGGAAGAGGACATAAATCTGCACAAAAACGTGAGTTAGGCCGCTGCCCAGTAACTGGAAGAACCCGCGGACCAAGCTCAAAGAGTCGCGCGAAATACCATGCGACCAGGGCTGAAAGATGCGCGTCTGAAAGACGGACAAAAACGTGTCTTTATGCTCACGCGTTCGCACCAGATTCATAAGTAAATCGCGGTCATAGACACAACCAGAAATGGCGCGGCCAAAGATCTGAAGAATGCGGGAACAGGAGACGTGACCAAGGAAAAAATCGCACGGGTATAACAAATCAAAAAACGCGGCTAGGAGGCTAAATCGTGCCTTAAGTCAGAAGAAACACGGCCTGAACAAAGTCGTGCGGCCAAATACAGGATAACAAACACGAACAAAGTCAAAATTTTCAGAATAACAGATGCGATTTGAGACTGATTCCTCACACGAACAAAGCGCCAGAAACCCTACGAAAATCCTCCCAAGAAGAACCACAAATTTTTCAGACAAAAGGGTTTAGATTTTTACAAGAAATCTTCAACCAAGAACCCTCGATTTGGACTCACAAAAATCTCACGTGATAAATCACGAATTACAGATTTAAAAATGCCCTCTCAAAATCCTGAGTCCTCCCATAAGGGAGGCTCAGACCTGCTCTGATACCATGAAACAATTTTGGGCTAGAAATTGCTTGAATTAACAAAGGAGAACTGATTACAATATATAGAGAAGTAAAGTTACAGTAGACATTAAATGTCTACCTACCAGCTACCTACCAACTACTGTTGATAAGATTGACAATTATACAATATCAGAATATAATATTCTAACAGAAATGAGTATACGAATATGCATTTGCAGCCATGTTTATGGAATTGTGAATTGAAATGCATATTCATATTCATATATTCATTTCAATGTTCATTGTTCATTTTTCATTTTGTCATCAAGATTCAACATAAAAAAAAGGAAACAAAAGAATTTGAAGAAACTTCAAAAAATAGTCATAGAAACCTACCTTGTTCTTGAAATATCCTTCTAAGTTGATGTAGAATCCTCCTCTTCTTCTTCTTGCTCCTTCTCACCCCTCTTGCACTTGCAACACCTCAGTCTCACTCCACTCCTTCACTCACTCTTTTCTCTCCTCTTCACCTAGCTGTTGGGAAACATAAAAAACTAAATGTGAGAAAAATAGAGGATTTAAGAGTGTTTTGTAGAGAAGCAATGGAGGGGTCCCACTTGCCTATAGGGCTCGTCCCAAGGCACAAATTCAAGGAATAATTTTTTTTTTTAATAAAAACACTTTTTTGCACATCCCAGGCTGGGAAACTCTTGGACGTCCCCAGGACGCTCGAGGGACGCCTAGGCATCCCTAGGACGTCCCAAAAATGTCTAGTTGTCCCTGGCGTTTCCTCCTTGCCCCTTGCATTTTGGTGGTGGTGGAGGTGCAATAGGGGGACGTCCTTGTCCTGAAAACGTGGGGATTTGGGGGGGGGGACGCGTCCCCGTGAAACACTGAAAATAAGTGAGTAGTTCAGAATAAATCATATAAAATATATCTTTTTAAAAATAGCTGAGCCAAAATTTTCAGGGAAATTGTAAAATGTATGAGGTTTTTAACAACATAGGATTTCAACAAAAAATGTCAGTTATCTTTGGTAGCAATTGAGAGACTTTAGTAGCAGTAATTTAACTTTGTTAGCTTCAGCAGTTTGACTTTGTCAACATCAGTTAACTTCATTAGTATTTTGTTGTTTGACATCATATTTTCCTACTTTCTCCCTTGATGTCAAATCTTTGTTATCTACAACTTTGTCTTCAAATTTGAGTGTAATATCTTTCCTAGTCCTTTAATTATGATACTTGCCAATATTTCTGACCTACAAAAGTAAATTTCAACTTTCTTGCCTTGTAGCAACTCTTTTACATGATGGTGCTTTAGTTCTGTGTTGTGTCCTTGCATGAAATACTAGATTTTTACTTAATTGTATTACTTTGCCATTGTCACAAAATATCATTATAGGATTTCTTTGTTCTTCTCCTAGATCTTCCAAAACTCTTCTTAACCAAACTGCTTGTGTACATGGTACTGTTAATGTAACATACTCTTCTATTTTTTTAAATAATGCAACTGTATTTTGCTTCTTTGAACTCTATATAATCAATACACTTCCTAATGTAAAATGGTGTCCCAATGTGCTCTTTCTATCAATTGATGATCTTTCCCAATCCACATTTGAATAGCCAATAAACTTTGAATTTTCAATTGAATAACAAAGGATTCCATGATTGTTTGTTCCTTTCACATATTGTAATATTCTTTTTGCTTGTAAATGTCATTTTGTAGGCTCACTCATACCTTAAAACCAATGATATTTCAAACATAATATTTGGCCTTGTAGCTATTAAATACATTAAACTTACAACCATACATTTGTATTTCCTATAGTTCCATGGGGTTTGGAAATTTTGGGATGGGTAGACCAAAGATCTTGATGCAAGGTGACAATTGGTGAGGGTTTGGGAACAAATCCCCCAATATTCTTCAAAGACACGAGTCCACATGGACCTTAATGGTCCATGCCATTTTCATAATTTTATAACTATTTTTGTTGCAATACCAAGTCCTCACTATTTTTCACCAAATCTTTATTTTCCAAAGAACTAATAGTGACGCTGAAGAATCTATTCAGTCTAGATGATGAGGGTTATAGTTTTTTGAGTGTTTAGGGTGTGGGTCAGGTCCATTAGACTATTAATGTTATGGTTAGGGGCTTGAATTTTAAAAAATCTTGTTTTTAAAAAAATCAATTTTTGAAGTGCTAGATGGGGGGATGATTGAATTATTTTAGATGTTCAAGGGATATGGTTGAGTTACCCAAGGGTTTTTGGGATGTCTTGGTGTCCCCTCAACATTGGCATTAAGGGGACGTCTTGGAAACCTCCCCTCTTGAAGGAAGATGATTGAGGGATGTCTCTTGCCTATTGGTGGTGGTGAGGGCATGATGGAGGGATGTTTTCTTGGCTCTTTCCATCTCAAGGATGTTCCCATTGCTAGAAACACCATTTTTTAGGGGGATGCATCCTTGTGGAACACTGGTATTTCCTTTCATCTATTTTTGGTGATTCATCTTCTTTCATCAATTTTTCTCCATATACAAATGGTGCATCAACTCCTTTACAATTTAACATATTAGATTTCTTCAACATATCTTGCACATACTTAGCTAGATAAATAAATATCTTAACATGAGATTGGTGTACCTCTATGCCAAGAAAATAGTGTATCAATCTTAGATCAGTCATTTGAAATACTTCTATCATTTCCTCTTTGAATTCTTTATTCATCCTGTTTGAGCTTCTTGTATAGATTGGGTCATCAACATATAGACATACATAAATTGTTTCATTACTTTCCTTTCTTGAAATGTAGTGTAAGCTCATTCTTGCTTCTTACATCCCTTCGCTAAGAACCATTTATAAATTCTTGAATACCATACTTTGGCACTTGTTTCAAATCATAGAGCATTTTTTTCAACTTGTAAACATATCCTTTTTTGCCTTTATCTTCAAATCCTTCAGGCTCATCCACATATACTTCCTCTTCAATCCATTCCAAATTGCATTCTTCACATCTAACTAGTGTACTTTCCATCTTTTTGTGCTGCTAATGATAATATCAATCTTATATTCTCATCTCTTGTAATAGGTGCATAGGTCCCATAATCAATACCATACCTTTGGGCATACCCTTTTGAAACTAATCTAGCTTTGTATCATTCAACGGTACCATCACTTTACTACTTTATCTTGTAAACCCATTTGGTTCCTATCACTTCTTTGCCTTTTGGTAGCTTTGCTATCTTCCAAGTTTCGTTTCTTTCAATAGCATCAATCTCTTCTTCTATTGTTGTAATCCATTCCTTTTTTTCAACTGCTTCTTCAAACTTAGTAGGTTCGACTTCAAATTTTGAATAAAATGCATAATCAATAAATTCATCATTTTTATTGTTTTCTGTAACTTGACTTCTTGTTAATTTTCTTTTAAAATTTTGATGTAACATTAGATTAGGGGGATGAGTTTGCATTACCTTTTTACTTTGCATAACAAAATTGCTTGAACTTCATGTTTTTCTTCTTGATTTCAAATTATTCCTTGACTATGTGTTTCTTTTTCTTTCTTCAAATTTGCATAGATTCCTCCTACAACATTTATAGCACCTCTTGAAATAATGCTTTTCTGACATGAGGGGCATAAAACTTGTAGGCTTTGCTTTCTACACTATAACCTGTAAATATGCATGCTTCATTGTTTTGCATCCGATTTTTTTTTTCTCATCGCCTATATGAACATAAGCTAAGAAAGCAAATACTTTAAAGTTTGTCACTGTAGGCTTTCTCCCATGCCAAGAACCAAAGTATGGTCACAATAGTTGGGCCCCTATTTATGATATAAATAGTAGTGTTAACCCATTCAGCCCAAAACATTCTGTTCATATTCTTTGCTTTCAGCATGCTTCTTGTTGATTTTATTATTGTTTTTTACCTTTGTTTTTTCCACTCCATTTTGCTGTGTGTTTAAGGTATTGTTAACTGTCACTTGATAATATTCCTTGCACAAGATTCATTAAATTCTTTTGAACAAAATTCACCTCCTCTTTTTGTTCTTAAGCACTTTATATATCTTCCGCTTTCTTATTCTACTTTCGCTTTAAACATTTTGAATGTTTCAAAAGCATCACTCTTGTTCTTCATCAAATAAACCTATATGTGTCTAGTAAAATAATCATAAAATTAATCATGTAGTGCTTCATTTCTATACTTGGACATATGGCCACACAAATCTGAATGAATAGGCTCCTATGGCTGATTTGCCCTCCATGTGCTTCCAAACAATCTGTCCTTGTGTTTTCCAAGTGCACAACCCATGCAACATGTTTTTTTAATACAATATGTAAGATGCTGAATCAATTCTGTTCTATATTTTAGAGATTAATTAACAACAACTGCGCTAAGAAATGAAGATCTGGAAAAAACAGTGAAACCACAGTTTGCACAGTAATACCCAAACAGACTGTAATCAAATGCTCAAAGCAAATTCCAACAACCATTGATATTCAGATTCAGATTAACGCACAGAATTTTGCACAAGAAAATAGTATGAGATCCTTCGACTATAGCAAATATCATATGCTTCTTACAACACGACTCACGCGCAGGCGCTTGGCTTCAGTGGCAACAGATATATGGATCAATACACACTGAATGGTCTTGCGGCATGAACAACAGAGAGTAATATTACTTCCCAAGTTTGCATTGACTGTTACAGGGAATTATTGAAGATCAGACCATACCTGTCTGCTCCTGGATAGTGAATTGGATGCGCCTCAGTCTTCTCGACTGTGATAGGTCGACTTTCTTGTCCCGTGAATGTTCACTGGTGAATGATGTTGGGATGAAGCTTACTCGTGAATGACGTCATCTTCATAATTGAGCTTGTGGAAGGATAATGCTATTAAAGTCTGATAGGGTGGTCGCCTTGTGAACTCCAGGTTATGAATCGCGCCGGTAAAAGCCCGTGATCTCAGTGCAGGGGCGTCTGAAAGGAAGGGGTGGCCAGAGCTTGGGCTCAGCCACACCTGATCGCTGTATTCACCCCTATCTGCTCTAGGGCAATGTTGATGACGATCTGGTTCGCTCCTGAAGACTGGAAACGAATGTTTGAATGCTCAATGTTTGATGACTCCCATGAGAGGTAGCGCTTCTCCCTGAACATACGTCTTCCTGCAATCGCCTAGAGAGGGTATCATGGTCGCCTTATGCTTCTGATGATGAAAGGCAGGAAGAGGTTTTCGTCCCCTCCTGAAGATGACAGTAGGGGCTACGTCCTACAACCAACTGTGACTCAAGTTGTCCAAATCTGTGATAAACCATAATGAAGGAAACTCTTTATATTTATACTGATGTATGCGCGCCTTCCAAACTGGTCGGCCAGACTATATAAATTTAAATATTATTTTTAATAATTCAAATTTATATTATTATTTAATATTATTTTAAATATTATTATTATTTTAATTTAGCATTTAAAAATGCTTTTTCCTTCCGGCTGGAGATATGTCCCAATTGGGGACATGACACAATATGTACGATCCCTAAAAATTAAGGTGTCGATATGTTTGGTGTTATGACCAAATTGCATCTTCAATAGTAGTATAACAAACATTTGATTCACTTGCTTTGATTCTCAATGGGAGCATTTAGTTTTGTGTCATATCTACTATAACAATCTTCTTTCATCCTTGTCTCTTATTCATAGATAGTGCAAACTTTATAATCGAATACAATTTTAAGTCCTTTCTCAACTAGCCAACCTACACTCATCAAATTATGCCTTAATTGTGGTTAGTGATATACATCAATAATTTTTGCTTTTTTATATCCAATTTTTCTTTTCAACAAACTTCAAGAACTTTAATGTCACCCAATCTTTCTTCACTTTTAAAATTTTCATCAATCTTTGAAAATGCTTCTGTACAGCTTGTCATATGATTAGAACAACCTGAATCTAAAACCATGCCTCATTACATGTGTTTTCAACTTCAATACATTAAAGAGAGTAGTGTGGTCCTGGATCTTTATCTTTTCCTTTCTTGGGACTTTTATTTGTGTTCTTTTTGTTTTCTTGTGCATAGTTCATATTTCATTTGTGATTTGATTTCTTGAATCTGCAGTCTATCTCCATACGATCAAATTTCTTACAATAATAACATTGCACTGCCTACCTTCCTGCACTAAATTTGCCTTTGCCTCTTGAGAAAACCCAGCCTCTACTTTACCCTCTTCCTTTGGAATTAGAATCAAACCCTTGATACGAGTACTCCCCCTTATTGTCTTGAGGAGAACTAGCACTTGCTCCTTGATTATTATTGATCTTTGCCTTTTATATAAATGCTTGATCTAGACCACCCATACACTTTACTTTCTTTTCATGGGTAAGTAACGATCGAATCATTTCTTCAACCTTTTAAGTATCTAAATCTTTCCACTCTTCTAAAGTAATATCAATATGCATCCACTTGAGTGCAAGAGATCTCAAGATCTTCACAATCACATCATTTTTCACTACCTTCCTGTGATGTCTCCAATTTTAATATGCCCAAGAAAAATAATTAAATATTAAAATTGTCTTTATTTGTCCTAAAAGACGTTTTAATTATTTAATTAATCAATTGTGACTTTATAATGTATTAATAAGTATTGTATTCCTTATAAAGTTTTAAATGGAATAATAATTCAGTTGCATAAATTGAAAGTTGGCGGAGATTTAATGGCTTTGGGCGGACAATTTAGGCATCAAGGAAAATTGAAGGAATTTGGGATCATTGGTAATTGGAAACCTGGGAATGAAATCTCTTAGATGGAAGAACATGGTTGGATGAAAACCCAATCATGGGATTTTGAATAATTTAATCATCTAACGTTGTCTTATTATTTCTGTACCAAGGAAAAGAACAGGAGGATGAGAGTCGTTTCTCTACAACCATTAGTTATTCTTTTGTTGATGCAATTGGAGACAGATTGGAGTATCAATGGAAATTGAGTCTTCATATCTCAAGGGCGTGAAAGGAGTCAAAAATCCCAATATCGGGCTTTAATGTTGATTGTATCTATTATTGGCGTTGACCATCATACCCCAGTAATACGAATCCATTACTCTTGTATGTGGGACTATTATTGACTCGGGTCTTGTATTTTCCAACACGTTTACTTTGTTTTCCTATTTTGGCCAGATATCTTTGGGAGCACGGGTTTGACACATTTCCGAATTGTATGTGTTAATATTGCTGGCGCTATACTCATAGTCACTTGTCGTCATTAAAGGAGGATTGATTCAGTATCGGGCATATTCACGGGATTATGCAATGTCGTCCATTTCCTGATGCCGTCTATTGGTGCTTCCTAGTGTTTATATACTGGAGCAATCACGATATTGAGTCGAGCGTTTCTGGCACGAGAAGTATGGGACATCCCGATATCAGGAAGTGACGCTATTAATGACAACAGGTTACATCCAATATTACTGGCGCTGTGTTTATCGTTGGAGGACCCATTCATGTCAACACTATCATACATCGGGATTCTCATCCAGCATTTCATTGGTGTGGGCATCCATTATTGTTGTTGGAGTTGTGGTCTTGAACTATCGGGCATTTGGCAGGAGTCATCAAGTGTTGTTATGAACCGCCAGATAATGTAAGTCGTGTGAGTTAGCGAAGTTGAGGAAGCCGATTATCATGATCATTACATATGGGCTAATGACATATGGTCACGGGTATGTCTATACTTCCTTATGTTTAACATGCTGGCTATATATGTCATTCATATCTCAGGGTAATATGTTGAAGAAATTTGTACTATTGTCTGCATAAGAAATCTGTATCAGTCACAACAATTTCCAGCCACCAAATTAGATAGAAGGCCGATGTTATTTCTGAAGGTGTCAAACCTATATTCGGTGAAGAGAATAGACAGTAAACGATCAACAAAGATGAAAATAGAAGTTCTTAACTTGTCTCCCTATCACTGATATACTCTGTTCCAGGTTGGATTCTTGGCTGTGTATCTGTTGTTCATGTTTATGTAAGCTGAGTATGGTTTAAATGCAAATATGACTGCCACAAATGCACTTATATCTATTCAGTCACTGTAATACATATCTGAATATAGATGCTTCTTATATGTTCAATTAAATATTATTCCTAGAGTGTAGTTTCTGTATGCTTATATATCTGTTGTATAAACCTGGCGGCTTATTTACACAAGGTCAGAGTATATAGTGAGTTGAAATTATTGTGACTCCTCAAGTAAATACAGAAGTCAGAATCGTTTCAGATTGGGACATGCAAAATTAGTTTGACAAATAACATTGTCAAACTGAGAAAATCGATAATAATCTTGTTCCCAGAGATCAGGGTTATTACACTTCCCATATTTTCTCATCTTTTTCACTATGTTTGTCATTCTAACACAATAATCTTCAATTGATTTTCTTTCATTCTTAAATTCTCAAAATTTATTCTTAGGGTTTGAAGCTTTACAACACTTACTTGATCTGTACCTTGACATGAACCTTATAAAGTTGTCCATGCACCCGTCATTGTCTTGCAACCCACAATAGTCTTTTTAATTGATCTATCTAATAATAATCAAGATGCTCATGTTTAAACTACGGAACTGACACCATACCATTGTTTGCCGCTATTATAGCAAAGTAAGAAAAGGTGAGATTTTCTCTTAAAGTTCACAATCTTAATTCTGGTGAAGGAGCTTCAGAATTGAACTTGTTCATTTTAATTCTCATCTGCACTGATAAACCTTGGTCTTGTACCACCATTAGAAAATTAAGTATGGAATATGAGCTGCTCTGAATTCCCACACTGAAAAAATATATCTTTTATTTTGCTGAATTGACTTTCTTGAGTTACATATCACAAATTTCTTACATAATTACTTTTGTAAACTGAAATTTGGGTGATTGATATAGTATTTGGCACTTGTATACATAATTGACAAAACAAAGCTAAAAAGCCGGGTGATACAAAACAATTGATTGCACCACTTAAAATTAGCTTCCAAAAATACGAAAATACAACTTCCATAAAAACTGTGACTGACTTCACTTAAAATAACCAACTAATTTATGAATAAAATCCTCAAAAATATCTTTCTAAAAACAGATGTGCCAAAATTTTCAGCGAACTATTGAAGGTATGTAAATATCTTCAGCAGCACAATACTTCATCAGCAACTGTCTGTTATCTTCATCAGCTACTGGGATGACTTCATTAGCAACTAAAACTTCCGCAGCAACAGTTCAACTTTGTCAACTTCAGTATTTTGACTTCGTTAACATCACTTGGCTTCAACGACATTATGTTGTTTGACATCGTATTTTCCTATAGTTTTGATCAGGTGTTTGCAAAATATGTGCAAGACTGCAAGCACCTCTTTAGACTGAGATTTCTATATGAAATGCAGAGCTGATCTAATTTGGGGTGTTAGATGGTAGGAAGATGATAAGATAAGAGGAAACACTATTTTATTTGTAAAATAATGAGGGAAACCTCTTCAAATTAAACATGAACTGTAATACTTCTTGAAATTAAATCAGGATTATGATAATAACAACAATCTCACTATTAATCAAAATTGAAATAGTAAACAAACTGCAATAATTACAACATCATTATTAATTAAATAACAACACACATAAACAAGAGAACAAACCTAACTCTTCACCAATCCTCACTTGTGAACCCTCTCCTGGTCAAACATATACTTAGAATATCTTCAATCAGTTTCTTTATTATTTTTTATAAATAAGTAAATTTGTTTGGAACAATGAATCATTGAGCAATTACAAAGGTACAGATATGAATTCTAGACGGTTTACATTTTTTTCCATTCTCTTAGCTATGATATTATATAGATACTAGCAGTAACATTTAGTTATAACATCTAAAATAGTAATACCACTTTTACTAAGAGACAAACAACTCTTAGACAAGCTAATAACAACTTGTTACAACAGATTTGTCCTCTATCTATCTTTAGTTTTGGTGGATCCCCTCCTTAGGAGCTGTTCATATAGACAACTTTTTTGACATGTTGAACAAATTGGTTGTTTTGGATGACTTGGAAGTTACCTTGTGTGACAACATTGTATTGCACAACAAATCTGGCCTCTTGCGTAGCAAGTTTATTAGCTTGCTTGACAAAGTTGTTGGTTTGCATGACAAAGTCAACATCTTGCACGACAAAACAAGCTGTATAACTAAATGAGTGTCTTGAACAACTCCAGAAATTTTGGAAACACATAAAAAACAATTGTGAGAAACATCTTAAACAAATCAATACCAAGTAATTAGTTCATTCTACCTTTTCCTAATAATAAGCCAATCAATTCATCTAAAATGATCATAATATTAATATAAGACTAAAATCACTTCACAGATATATTTATTGAAAAGAGTGTTAGGATTCAGGCAAATCGGAGCAATAAACATTAACAATTATATGCAGATTAAATAACCCAGAAATAACAATGAAGAATAACACAAAAGAGATCAACACAAAAATTTAATGTGGTTCACCCAATATGGGCTACATCCACAGAAACTTAGCCACCCTATGATTTTATTATCTAGTGCAAAACAAACTACAATCTTGCGAATTACACACACCACAACTTACATCCCAGCTGCTTATAACAAGCTTTTGGAAGCTTTCAGAATTAGGGTTTTACAAAGTCGTTTTTTTTTTTCATGTGATGTCAACAGGAAAACCTTGATGTGAAAATGAAAATTTTTTTTTTTGGGGGCTGCGCCCTTGAACCCCTGCTATCGGGGGCTGCCGCCCCCGAACCCCTATTGTCGAGGCTGTCGTCCCTGAAACCTCGCTATCGGGGGTTGCTGCCCTTGAACTCTTGCTTGGGGCTCAGCTTGGCCCCAAACCCCGACGAGGATATGTTACGAGTGTATAGTATTTGCATGATTAGTCGCGTCGATGCATATCAACAAAGAGGTTTGTTAGGCTAGTTTTTAGATTCAAAAACATGTCTTAGGGATGCAAAAGGACGTGCTTTAGTATACATTTCTAATGCTCATCACTTACGTCTCAAGTAGGTGTCCTTGATGCTGCAACAACTATAGTAGTATTACTTGGGATTGGTATTGACTTAGCAAACCAAAAGCATAATTGTAATTCAATTACTTCAAATTTATTTGAGAAAAACTTGGGTAATTAAAAATGTTGAAAAATTCATAAAAATAAGTCAAAATGTTGTTTTTGTTATTTCAAGTCAAATAAAGGGAAAATTGCCATTTTCCCATTGGGCAAAGTCCAAATAATTTTTTATTTATTTTTGCTTAAAATCAGAGTGGGGTTTTGGGTGGCAGCCCCTAGAGGGGTTGAGAGGTAATGCCCCTCGAGATACGTAGTGAGGTTGAGGGGTGGAACTTTTGCCAACAATCACAAATTAAGGCTAGTTAGGGCACAAGGACCTTTATGGAACATTCATTTTTCATAATTTTATCGCTTTTGACAAGCTCCAAGTGTTCAAACTTCAAAAAATGTGGATGTTTGAGATCCTAGAGCATTAGTTATGTCCTAACTAAATGAGAATGAAATATATATCATTTAAGAATGAGTGTCCTTGATTGTGCCCTATTAAGTCTAATTTGTGGTTAAGTGAAATCCAAATTCGGTCGGTTTTTTGTATGTATTGGTGTTTTTTTGAGGATTTACTGGCTGGCTGAGTTTGAGTGGTGGGACTTGTGATTCCCAATGTGGTTGGTAAACTAGGGAGGATACTCCTTTGATGCAATCTTCAATTTATGGAATATAGACAGAAGTAAAACTATTAGAGTAACAATTGACTAAATTACTTGCACAAGATTAATTTGAACAAAGAACATAGATTAAGGAGACATAAGATACCATGACAATGGGGACACAAAAGAATTAATGTTGAGAGTTCCTTGGGGGTAAAACTCCACCAAAATGTAAGTCACACTCACTTAAGTACTCCAAAATGGCAATGTACAAACGATCTCAGCCTTTAGGCTACCTAAGAGCCCTCACAAGCAACTGAAATCTCCCTCATGACTAGTTAGCAATTCTCCAAGCAATTCCTTGCTCTATAACTGTCAAAATATGGGAGCACTCACAAATAGCTCCCAACAATTGAGTTACACGACTCTACAAGCTCTATCTATGCTTAATTTGACCTCAATCATGTTATTTATATATTCCCAAGCATGAAGCAAGCTAAAATGACCACCAAGGAGGAAAAGTAAGCCCAAAAATAAAGAAAATATGGATCTCAAACTTCATTCATGGCTATACTGAATGAGTGTGCTACTTCATCAGCTTTTGTTGACCTAATTCTGGTGTTGGACACAAAATGAGGTGCCTTTTTTTTAATCCGACAACTTTTCAAGAGGAATCCAAATACGTAATCATATTAAGCTTTTGATTCCATCTAAACATTGATTTTTCCCTTGCAACACAACTGCATTTACGAAGTCAACAATGAGCAGAACCAAACTTAGAATATATCTTTTTTGTCAAAGGATGTTCCAAGGTGTCCCATAACAACCCAAACCTTTATCAACATCAAAGGGCCACTATCCAAAAACATCCTATGAAGTACAAAATTGGATCCATATTTGCATCATAGTGACTTTGGTAGGCTTGACGAGTTTGTTAGAAATTTAACAAGACTTGCAGGTGAGTCAATGAGCCTTTTTGCTTGCCTAGCCTTGGGACTTGGTGACCTTATTGGGTACTTGCTCAAGTCTTGTAACCATGGCTTTGTTAGTAGTAACATTAGACTTTGTTAATAGTAAAATCAGACTTTGTTAAATAGTAGCATCAACATGTTTTTAAGATTTTTACCTAAGTTGCCAGTTCTGGTACGGGTACGACAATTTTTTTCCCTTGGGTATAGTATGATACTTCATCATTGATCAATCATCATTAAGTCATTGATCAATGCTAGTGATAAAGATAAATGCGAATTGATAGTTCAAAATTTCAATACATATGTCATATATCATATATGTCTAGAGTCATGATTCAAATGATGATCATTACAATTACAAAATTGAAATAAATACAATAAAAATTTTGCTAAGTTGCTAGTTCTGGTTTCCATCTTGGTTCTATAAATGGGCCCAATACTAGATACCAGCTTGTTTCCACCTCACAGTTTGGGTTCTTTTAACTCCATGTTTCTGGTCACAATTGTTATATTTTCTTTTATACGAAGTTGGCATCTGAGATTGTAACATCCCCATTCTAGTTAGTTTCACGAGCAGTTGAGTTAGCCTATTTCTTGGACCCCTGTAGGCTGACAGGATCTGGTTAGGGGGTCAGTGGCCGTTTTGGTGGGTGTTGTCATTTCCCGCTCCTTCACTTCAGTATTGGTTTCAGTACAGGCGTTTGTCGTTCAGTGTTCCCAACTTCTGACGGCACTGAAAAATACTGAGTTTGGAGGGAGTTATGATTATTTACGTGGTTGAGTTAATTATTTAACTTTTTGGTATATTATAAAGTCAAATTGACTTTATAAAAGATTTAAAAAGCCACTTAAATATATTATAAAGTGATAAATTATATCACTTAAGTCAAAAAGGTGCCCTCACTTCAAAAAGTGAATTTAAAAACTATTGAAAAGTATTTAAATGTCAAAAGTGCGTGGCTTTTTGGAAGAAGTGCGTGACTTTGTGGAAAAGCGTGCCTTTTTGAGATATAAGGGAGAATTGGCAATTCAAACTCACTTTTGATCATTTGACATTGCTTGTTATATTCTTCTATGTGGTTTTTGTTTGAGGACAAGGGTTTCAGGAAATTCTTCTTTGGAGAGCGAAAATTCTTCATTGATGTGTGATTGTGAGACTGTGGAATACCAGTTAAATGGTTGCAACTGTGGGAGCTTCATACGGGAGTTCATGTGTGCTTTCAGAGTTATTCTATTCAGAAGTTTATAGGTTTAAATAAGAAGAGGGCTTACAGATTTGGGATGCCATCTTCACCCTTTTGCTACTTTCAATAAAGATTGTTCTTCAGAGGCCATACTTTTGGCTTGAAAGGCGTGTCCATTTAGGAATGGCGTGTGAAGCTGGGAGCTAAAGTGCCTCTCTTTTGGCTCATTTTTGGACTTCATCTTGGGCGTCCAACCTTCTCAGCAATTATTCTCCAATTTCTACATGGGAGAAAGTAGATCCAGAGCCTAGGCGTTGCATTTATTTAGTTTCAAAACATCTTGCTTGGCATGTGCAAAATTTCTTTATTTAAATAATCTGGAGGGTTTCGGGTATGTCTTTTGTATGCAATTTCTTTGTATGAATTGTCTGATCTGCAATACAATTACAGTTTCTCAGATTTAGCTTTAAATTTAGTTTTATCTCCATTTATGCTTGGCGCACCTTCTACTTCTGTCTAAAATTCTTCTTAAAACAATAAAAAAAACACAAAAACAAGTCAGTGAAAGTTAGAGGTTGAGCTGGAGCTAGTTGGGCTCATCACAGAGATTCGAATGTTCCAGTCTTTCAGTGATCACTTTTAAGGATTTTAAAGATGAATAATATTTAAGTTACCTATTTGCTCGACCCTCTACATATAGGTGAGTATAGGGCTTCTCAAATTGATGAATTGCAAAGTTATCATCTTTGTACATTTAAGATGATCTTGCTCCCCTTGAAAAGTATACACCTAATGCTCATATCTGATTTTGTTTGAATATCAGTACATGACACAAATAGATCAAATTTAGTTTGACTGTTTTTCCAGGTTTTTGCTTTGAATATTTCATTTATATTAGATGACACCTAACTATGTCTCGTTTTTGCTTGGGAGCATGTTGGGGAATGTTGGTGTAAATAAAGTCTTGTACCTAGTTAATTCATTTCTAGGATACTTAAGGGACTTATTTACATGTTAAGTTTACTTAGGTCCTAGGAAGGAATCTTTCTAGAAAGTGTTAGTTGTCATTAGTTGTTATCTTATCTTTTGACTTGTAACACGTGACCTAGGTAGTTGTGATAAGTTGTCTCATGCCATATGATTAAGACGCTTGTCATAATCTCATGACATCTCATGTTTCACCTTGGCTATATAACCAAGGGGTCTCTATTACATTACACAACAACATTGAATCATATTTGCATAATTGATAAGAATACAATTTATTCTTGTCATATATATCTTCTCTCTTTGTGCTTTCCATTTGGCCTCAATATCTTGGTAGGCTATCTCCATAGCCAATTCTAACAGGGAGCGCCCACGCACCCCTGGTTTCCTTGTGGGTTTGTTTGGTGCTCCCAGGTGCTCCCTAGCATGCTCCCACTCCCAAGCGCTCCTAGAGCGGGCACAGGGGGCAAAACAGGAGAACCTGGTAACATAGCTTTTTACTACTCACTACACCCTAAAAATAAGTATTTCTTACTATTGGCATCCAACTTGTTTATTTTACTATCTAGAATCATACAATAAGTAGTAGAATAAAAAACATGGAGCTTTTTTACCTTTAATTTTGTCTTGACCATGCTTCTTCAAAAGTCATTTGCTTCAAGGCCCTTGCATGGACTTTTGTTCAAGAGATATATTTCTGTATGAACTAGCATGTCTTGATAATGAAACAACACACCCTTGCTATGCAACGTGCAATAGGTAATCTTTCTAATTGTGCAGCTTCTCCTTTCCACAACCTCATTTCATTGTCTAGTACAAGAAGCTGAGAATTGTATTTGTTTTGCTTGTCACAATTTATTTGAATTGTTTGGAAGCACATTCTTCCCCATTATCTTACCTAAGAGTTATAATGCTCTTATTGGTCTAATTTTCCACCAATGCTTTGAAATTAACATAGTTACTAAAGCATTTAGAGTTAAACTTGAGAAAGTAAACCTACATTCTTGGAGAAAAATCGTCAACCAAAACAAAAAAACCCCTCACCTTATGCTGTTGCTGATTTTCAAGATGGTTCACATCAAGTCACCATGAATGAGATCAAGAAACCCTGGTCCAACGTTCACATTCGATTGAAAGTGTCTATCTCTATTTTTTTATCCAACCACCTTACACATATGATGCTTTTCTTGAATGGAAAAGTTAGTCATTGAATCTTATTGCTTCAATTAAGTTGAGAAAGATGCTGATCGTTCAAATCTTACCATTAAGCCAAAGAATACTAGTTGTCTGTTGATTTAAGATAGCTTCGGTCAGATATAAATGATGATTGCATTCATGCATCATCATCATTTATATTTAACCAAACTGTTCTTAAAATATAAAACCATCAAATAAGATTTTCAAATTTCAGATGTTGATCAAAATTTGTAAATAGATAAATCGAATTTTATATTAGATGATTGTTGAAAACACACATCTTAGTCTTTGATAAACACCGAATGACTTCGGTTGTTAAGGAAGCCTGTGCGCTCAAGGGACACGTCCCATGAGCGGACGTGTCTCCACTTTGTGGAGACATGTCCTCTCATGAGACGCGTCTCTCCTTGAGGCGTGTTTCCAACATATAAAATGGGACGTCATTCCTTCATTTGCAAGACATGGAAATCGATAGATGTTCTGCAATCAGCACATTTAAAATACAGAAGTAGAAATCTGACTTAGAATTCTTACACAATATTTAAGACTTAGAATTTACATAGGTTTTTTAGGATCCTGCTCTGATAAGATTTGATAACATTTAACATAGTATCAGAGCCAGGTTGAGTGAATCCAAATCAAATATAGATATTAGATTCTTAGAAAAGATTCGTATTTTTGAAAAATCGAATTCACATCACATTCTTCATAATGTCAAGTATGATCAGATTTGAAGATCGTCTTGAGGGAGCAAACAACTTCATCTCAATGAAATTCAGAATCATGATGATTCTCAAAGAAAATAAGTTAGACTCATTTGTGAAAGAAAACAAGGGGGAACCAGAGGATGATCTTGAGAAAACTCAATGGATTGAGAATAATGAAAAAGCCATGAAAATCTTAGTAGATACAGTTAGGGACCACATAGTACCTATTCTAGCAAAACATGAAACTGCATATCTAATGTTCAAATCCCTTGAGAGCACCTATGAGATAAACAACACCTGTAGGACTCTTGCATTAAAGAGGCAAATCAACAATGTCCAAATAAACAAAGGAGAAACTATTAATGCATACTTCATGAGGATCATTGAACTAAGGGATCAATTATCTACAATTGGATATCAAATTGATAGCAAAGAGTTAACACTAATTGCACTAGGAGGCCTACCAAACTCATGGGAGCCATTTGTTCAAGGAATAAGTGCGAGATCTGAACTCCCCAAGTTTGATAGACTAAGAACAGACTGCCTTCAAGAGGAAACAAGACTCTCAACAAAAGAAAACAAACAAAAATCCATAGATGAGGAAATTCAAGTGCTCAACACATCATCTAATAAAAAGGGTAAGAAAAACTCTTACGGGAAAGGATCATTTAAGAGAAAGAGAAATTCCCATGGAAAAGGGTCATTCAAGAAGAAGAAAGACATCTCTCAATACAATGTTTTAGATGTGATCAATATGGGCACTATGCAATGAAGTGCCCTGACAGATCAAATCAACAAGCATCATTTGCTAAAGTAGGAAAGTCAAATTCAGACCATGATTCTGAGAAATTTGTATTCTATTCAGCCTTATCAAATCAAGTATCTAACAATATCAACAACTGGGTGATTGATAGTGGTTCTTCGAGGCACATCACAGGATTTAGAGAACACTTAGACACTATGACTGAAGAGACTGATGAAGAAGTAACAATTGGGGATGATTCTACACATCAAGTAAAAGGGGTTGGAACTTGTTCCATCACATTGAAATCTGGTCTCTCCCTTCAACTCACTGGAGTTTTATTCGTACCTGGAATAAAGAGGAATCTAATATCCATCTCTGCTCTTGAAGACAATGGATATAGGGTTACCTTTATGGATGGGAAAGTTCTGGCATGGCCTAAGAACTCAACTATAAAGAAAGCTCTAAACATAGGTGTAAGACAAGGTTATCTTTATAAACTATGCACTAAAGTCAAGCAAGCCCTTACCCTTGATACTTCTGATTCAAATGAAATTTGGCATAGAAGATTAGGACACCTTCATTTCCGTGCCCTACCCTCTGTGGAAAAACTTGTAACAAGATTACCTAAGTTAAAACCAACTCATGAAGGAGCTTGTAAAGGTTGTGCCCTAGGAAAGAATACAAAGGGATCCTTTCACAATAGCTTGAGTAAAACCCAAAATGTGTTAGAACTGGTTCACTCTGATTTATGTGGACCCATGTTTGTACCCTCCAAGGCAGGCTTCCTATACTATGTCATATTTATAGATGACTTCTCTAGGAAGACCTGGATTTATTTTCTTAAGTGTAAAGAGTCAATAGAAATCCTTAAAAGGTTCAAAGAGTTCAAAGCTCTCATTGAAAACTTCTCTGGGAAGAAAATCAAAATTTTAAGGACAGACAATGGGAAAGAATACACCTCTGAAATCTTTAAGGAATTTTGCATGAATGCTGGGATTAAGAGGGATTTTACAGTAGCCTACAACCATCAACAAAATGGGGTTGCTGAAAGGAAAAATAGAACCATTGTAGAAGCTGCAAAAGCAATGTTACTTGACCAAAACATAGAAACCTCATTCTGGGTAGAAGCCTCTAGAACTGCTGTCTACATTCAAAATAGGTGTCCTCATTCTCATCTTGATAACAAAACTCCTGAAGAAGCATTTACTGGCATAAAACCTGATATTAGTCACTTCAGAATTTTTGGTTGCCCAGTCTATATTCATGTGCCCAAAGAGAAGAGATTCAAACTAGAACCTTCCAGAAAGAAAGGGGTATTTGTGGGATATAGTGAAACCTCCAAAGCTTACAGCATTTTCATACCCGGGCATGAACAAATTGAATTGAGCAGAGATGTCATCTTTGAAGAAGACATTGCATTCAAAAGGGCAAGAAGTTCAAATGAGATAGAAACTTATTCACCTAGAGTCTTAGACGAGGATCCTACCCCTGAGATTCAGAGGGAGCATCCTGAGGAAATACCAAATGAACTTCTATCTACTTCAGATGAGAATACAAATGACAACGGCAAGAAGAGACCACTTTGGGCTAGAAAGATGATCAAAGAAGCTGAGAATCATGCAACACCCAAAGGAACGTTTAGGGAGAGTAAAAGACCCAAACGGTTCTCAAGCTATGTTGCTCTAATGAATGACATCATAAATTCAGAACCCACCAGTGTTTCAGAAGCCTTCAGACATCAAGTATGGAAGAACGCAATGACAGAAGAGTATCAGTCCATTCTAAAGAATGATGTATGGGATATAGTGCCTAGACCAAAAGAGAAATCTGTTGTCTCTTCTAAATGGCTCTTCAAAATCAAACATGTTGTTGATGGCAGTATAGAAAAACATAAGGCATGTTTTGTGGCAAGAGGTTTTTCACAAAAGGAAGGCATTGATTATGAAGAAACATTTGCACCTGTTGCCCGTTACACATCTGTGAGAGCAGTGATAGCCATTGCAGTAGCTAAAGGCTGGAAGATCCACCAAATGGATGTAAAAACTGCCTTCCTAAATGGAACCATTGAAGAGGAAGTCTATCTATAACAGCCTGAAGGTTTTGTGATACATAAACTTGACTCACATGTATGTAGACTAAAGAAAGCACTGTATGGACTTAAACAGGCTCCCAGGGCCTGGTATGAAAGAATTGACAGCTACCTCTTGGGACTAGGATTCTCCAAGAATGATGCAGACCCAAATCTTTACTTTAAGGTAATTAAAGGTGATATGTTAATAATTATTTTATATGTTGATGACCTGCTGATAACAGGAGAAGATCACCTCATTGCTCAAGGAAAGAAGGATCTAACTTCAGAGTTTGACACGAAAGACTTGGGCATTTTACACTACTTCCAAGGTTTGGAAGTCTGGCAAAAACCAGATGGCATCATACTAAACCAAGGAAAGTATACTATTGATATTCTGAAGAAATTTGGAATGTTGGATTGTAGACCCATGTCTACACCTATGGAAACCAACCTTCACAAACTGAAAGAAGCAGCAGTAGAATCTAAGTGTGCAGATTCAACCCTATATAGACAAATGATTGGATCATTAATGTATCTGGTTAACACTAGACCTGATATTTGCTATGCAGTGAATGCTCTAAGCCAATTCATGTGTGAGCCAAAGGAAATTCATCTTATGGTTGTGAAACATATATTGAGATATCTTCAAGGCACTATTGGATATGGTCTCCTTTACAAAAATGAACAACTAGATCTACATGGATACTCTGATTCAGATTGGGCTGGAAGTGTAACCGATCGGAAAAGTACATCAGGATGTTGCTTCAGTTTGGGATCGGCTATGATCTCTTGGATCTGCAGAAAACAGTCTTAGTAGCTCAAAGCTCGACAGAAGCTGAATACATTGCAGCCTCTATGGTGGCAAGAGAAGCAGTATGGCTCTGAAAATTGCTTGTGGGACTCTTTGGTGAGCCCTTGAATCCTACTATCATTCATTGTGATAATCAGAGTTGCGTCAAACTCTCTGTAAATCCAGTATTCCATGATAGATCTAAGCACATTGAGATCCCCTACCATTATGTAAGAGACATGGTAGAAAAGAATGTGATCCAGTTGGAGTATATTAGTACAAATGATCAAATAGCAGACATTCTCACCAAACCTCTCTCCCGAATCAAGGTTGAACACTTCAGGAAGAAGTTTGGTATGATTGAAATGTAATTTGATATTATGTTTGAAATTCAAAATTGTTTAGAAGTTGTACTAATATATTTAAATATGTTTAATGTGTAAACTCTTTTGTCATGTGACTCCATGACCTTATGGGCCCACTCCCCCTGTGTACATTATTGAAAGGTGACGATCTTTCTGATAATGAACACTTGTATGTGACATTGTAAAGTGACGACTCTACAATGATTAGTTGAACTATCATGATAGATATCATGTGACTTGATATTTGTGGACATGTCATGATAGTATCTCTTGGACACTTTGATGGATATCATGTGACTTGATGTCATTTGAAGATCATTGTGATCCTTAAGAGATAATCATGGTGGATAACTATAAATATCCATGGATATGCCATGAATTATTATGATAGACATCATGTGACTTGATGTCAGTGCACATACCATAATGAAGATGTGACTTGACAATCTTATGAAAACATATCATATCTTCGATATCACGTGTGAAGGTGATATGTCCACTTATTTGATTTGGAATATCTTCCCTAGCTAAGAGGGAGTGTTGATTTAAGATAGCTTCAGTCAGATATAAATGATGATTGCATTCATGCATCATCATCATTTATATTTAACCAAACTGTTCTTAAAATATAAAACCATCAAATAAGATTTTCGAATTTCAGATGTTGATCAAAATTTGTAAATAGATAAATTGAATTTTATATTAGATGATTGTTGAAAACAGACATCTTAGTCTTTGATAAACACCGAATGACTTCGGTTGTTAAGGAAGCCCATGCGCTCAAGGGACACGTCCTCTCATGAGACGTGTCTCTCCTTGAGGCGTGTCTCCAACATATAAAATGGGACGTCATTCCTTCATTTGCAAGACATGGAAATCGATAGATGTTCTGCAATCAGCACATTCAAAATACAGAAGTAGAAATCTGGCTTAGAATTCTTACACAGTGTTTAAGACTTAGAATTTACATAGGTCTTTTAGGATCCTGCTCTGATAAGATTTGATAACATTTAACATTGTCTTCCATTGGAAGAGTATTCAATTTCACCATAGTTGGATCAACAAGTTTAGATAGATCTCTTTGCCCAATACCAAGGGCAACTACAGTTTTGTTTCACATCAAAAACCAAACATTTGTAACCACTGAAATTTACATTGATGTTTGGGTTCCAGGTGAGTTAGCGAATGGATAGCAAGATTGTATTCTTCTATCCTACATCGACATCTTGAAACACTAAAAAGCATCACTGGGAACAACATGACTATCATGTATACTTTGTACTACTTGAGAACAGCCAATTCCTAAAGATACTGACTTAGAATTAGTATTTTTTGTGGTAAAATTTGCATTCCAGTCCTTATAACAAGTGAAACGCTTTGATGGACTTGAATCAAAGCACCAATATACAAAGGCTTCTTTGTCATCTTGGAAGACAACAATAAGCATGTTCTCTCTAGAAGTCTACCCCCCTTTCATCAACCACCACATTTATGTTTGTAGAAACACTTCACTTTCATTTTTGATGAATTTTTTTGCAAACTATTCCCAAAATGTGCCTTTGGCTTTGTGTTATGCTATAGAAAAACAACACAAATGATTCTTTGTTTTTATTTTTATGTGAGCCGACTTTTCAAACCCTAGAGGCAGACCTGCCAGCAATTTTTTTAAATTTTTTTTGGTGGATCATGTCAAATCTGAGTGTCCAACCAGTTTTTTAATTAAAAAAATGTTGTGCCTTGCAAATCTGAAGAAAACCCTGCTTTCTGCCCTAGCAAATTTTTGCATCTGCTTCTGTTAAGGTCTTTGCATTGTCTCCACTCTAAAAGGTTTTGGAAGGTGTTGATACCAAATGTTGTAATAAGGAAAATCGGGGAAATGGGCACATGTTGGAATGCGTGTGGAAACTAATTTATTAACAAGGGAGAAAGTTACATTGGTTGCAACTGACATTGTTTAAGTTAATTTTGTTTTTAGACATAATTAATGTATAAGTCATTACAACATTACAAATATTTACATCCTATGTCATCACTTTTGTTTAAACATTATGTCTTAACATTTTGAATAGGGTGTTGTCTTCCTGAAAAGTAGCCTTACACCTTGTCTTCATAAATAAACCAATGAATTGCAACTGAATTATATTCCATGGAGTTCTGCAAGTTTCCTTGAACATCCCAGCCTTTTCTAGGAGCATCCCTTGCAAAGGAAGAGATGCAAAGATTATAATTTGGAGTTTAGATTGAAATCACATCCTAAAGAACTTGGAAATATATTTCCAAAATATGTCCAACTGTCTCTTATCTTCTACATAAGTATAATCATATTCGGTGATGTTGGAATAGAGTGCCTAAGATTCTGTTGAAAATCTATGCTACAAGTTGGCTAGGCTAGTCTTATTCTAGCATTTATATCTTACATTCAAGTTGAATTGTAAGTATAGTTCTAGTGCCAGGCCAGGTGTTACAGACAAAATTTTAATCATACTTGATGTTGAAATATTCTTGTCATATTGGTACTTATAATATCCATGAATCTTCTTTGTATCATCAATAGTCTTGATATAATGTTATTGCTGTTGGAACTCTGGCTACATGGTTAGTAAACTTGAACATATGCTGGTTAATAAACTTGAACACATGCTTGCTGTTTATCATCAGGAAGCTTTACAATGTTGTGTAGTCCCATACTATTATAAAATTTACGATGATAAGAGTGTTAGGATTCCTTTACTGTAACATGTTTCCTGTTCACATTGTAAATAACTATAATTCTAAGAGCAAAAAAAATAGAACTAATAAAGTGTGAATATAATAGATTGTGTTTGCTGCTAGGTTGGAAATATTAAGGGTTATGATTTTGTTGCCATCTCTATTACTGTGAATCATCTCTGCATTCTTATTCTCAACTGATTTTTGCCTTCACATAACCAAATATTCTCAGAATAGAAATGTTGAACCGGTAACAACAAATGTTCTCTTGGTAATGATGAAACCATGAGGATTTCTAGACCATTGACTCTTAATATCTCTCACAATTTTTTATGCATGTTATTGCAGGTTCCAGAATTAGACTTTGAAGTACCCCCAGAAGCACAACGTGGAATACTATCAACTGTATGTTATTTCTGGTTTATTCAAATAAGCAACAAATGTATTTTGATTGTTTCTTTTGTGTAAACTTTATAATATTGCTGTAGCACTTATGGCACATAATGATCTTGCTCATTGATTGAACTCTCGAGGTTATTGATGTTGAATTAGTTAGCTGGTGAATAATGAATAGACATCCAACTTTTGGTTCAAGACCTTGATTCTATGTTCTGCTTGGTTTAGCTTTTGTTTCATTTAGGTCTAGGAACATTTGTGTCAACCACATCCTTAAGCATACTTATGTTCATAGTTGAAAAAATTGCAGGAAAATTCGCTGACACATGAGTTTTTTTGAGAAAAATTTGCTGCTGAGTTATTTGTGAGTTAAGTTGGGACTGATTTTTTCTTGAAAATAGGTGAGTTAATTGCATGAGAACTCACCAAAAATCATTAAAAATCACAATAAAATTCTGCCATATGAATTTTGTAAGGAAAATTTGTTTTAAAGTTTTTCTGTGTATGTGCCCCGTTTGCACCCTTTCTGCACCCTTTGACATTAGTGTCTGAAAGAGCAATTTGGGCTTTTCTTTGTAAGTGAGTTTGGCATCAATCAGTGGGGAAACTGCTTTCTGACATGTGTTATATTGGGATTTGGACTGGGTGTTGTGGGTCCTGCAAGGAAGACGTCCTATCACCTGACATATCTGAGTACTTGTGTTTTATATTGGTGTTGGGGGAGTCCATGGTAGTGGTGGAGTGCCCAAATATATATAGTTTTTAAATTATGTTTATTTGTTTTTATTTTATGATTTATGATTATATTTTTTTGAACCTAAAAGTTTTAGGTTTTAATTTGATGATGTAATGTTAATAGTGTTAATATTAATAATATATATTATTATTTATAACTTTTTCTTTTTAATTTTTTAAAATTTTCTTAGACTGCAGGAATCGGGTAGCCCCCCCTATAAACTGCAGTGTGCCTGGTACACCTTTTTCACATGACTGGTGACGCTGGCGCGAAACGCTCTCCGGTACCATGGGGACGGAGGGGAGACTAGACCTGTGACCTCTTGCCTGCAACAGGATGCTTTAGCCAATCGAGCTAGGCCCTCCACCCTATTTATAACTTTATTATTATATATTAATATTTATAATTTAATTTAATTTTTACTACTTTATTATTACACAATTGCCTGTTAACAACATCCCCAACCAAACAGCAATGACTAGCCTATCTACAGCCATGGCAGAACTTTTGACTTGTAAATTCAGTTTTATGCATGTTTTTAAAGATTATTTTGTAAATATGTGTTTTTTAATGTTTGGAAATTTTGCTGAGTCACCGAGCCAAAGTCAAATTTGGGTCTGCTGAGTTTTGCTGATTCGCGAGTTTTTAAACTATGCTTATGTTTGTTATTAGAGCATTACACTTATCAAACAGCTGGTGAAAGATTGAAATTTGTAGGTACATCTATATATTCTTTTCAAGTATTGCAATGAGTTGAAATAACATTTCAAAAGAATGCTTATTGTTGTCCATGTTTCATTATGCCCATTGGTATAGATAACACCTGAAAAGGGAGCCAATAGCTCAAAACATCTCTGAAGTCTGTATTAACAAGTGACAAAGAAAACATTAAATCATGATGGACCAAATGATTGTCATTCAAACCTTATCCAAACTCATGAAAAAAAGAATGCCTATGCTTTCCTTTAAACAAGACTGTTTCGTTGGAATCTCTTTGTAGAAATTACCGATTGATTGACTATGAGTCAAATACATCATGTTTCTCTTTGTGCTCTTATTTTATGAAAAAGTATCATTTTAAATTTTCAATGTTCTCCTCAAAAAAATCAAAACAATTTATTATTTTACAGATTTTTTTATGTTTGAAGGATCTATTTATATACCTTCATGATTACCATGTATGGTGTTAAATGTGTAGTTCTCAGGCTTCCTTTTCCACTTGTTTGTTGTGCTCCACTACGAGCACCATATGGTGCTAACATATTTCTTAGTTCTAAAGATAGATTAACAGTCCTTGAGGGGCTTATGATCATGGCATTGGAGTACTACATATGTCCCACAAAATGCACCTCTCCTAAATCACCTACAGTTTGATTCAAATTTATGAGTGTTGTGCTTTGGAAAAAATCACAAACACATTGCAATTGGCCTGACTTTTCCTGCAGGGATTAGTGCCTATGTTTTCAACACTATGCATCATAATAAATACAGTACATGATGCAATAGCTGCATTATTACTCCAGTGGAAGTATTTTTAATGTCAGGGAAATCCAAGGTGGTTGAAGCCAATAAAGGGAAATTTCTACATTCTTTTTGCAACTACTTGTTAGTCAGCTCAGTTTGGTGAAAATGACATTCTTATATGCACAATCAAACATTTTTTTTTCTCTCCTCCTCAAGTGTCAAACCCCTCCAGAGGTCCAATGATATGACTGTTAGAAGATGAAGTAAATAATATTCTGATCTTCATATTGGGCCAATGTCACACTCTTTATATATGCTGAACCTGCTCCAAATTTCGGGTGCTTTGACATTGATTTTCTCCTCTTTGGCAATCATACTGCAATAGCTAACAAACCAGAAGAAGCTACAGGTTAATTTCTTAGTTTATAAGAGGAGGGTTACAGCAGATGTAAGTGTTCAAATGCAAGAAAATTTACAGGGAAGACTTAAACATGGACAAAAAAGAAGAATTTCAGACTCACTATCATTGAAAGATCTTTGCTCATCCCTGCTGCTCAGCACCACATAAATGTTGCTATAATACCTGCTAGCAACTACACCCCTTTGAAAAAGTATGGCACTACTCAGCTGCACCAACAAGGTACTGCTATTCCAACAACTTCTTGTAGCCAGTATTCCAATTGATACAAATTGGGGTCATGTTATTGCATTGATGTGAGGAGAGTTTTATTTTGATTAAATTTAAGGGGTTATTTTTGTCTTTTTTCTTAATTGCATTGATTCCAGTTTTTAACAAGTCAGATTTGTTCATATTGTGTTGTTAGAAGAATTGTCATTGATGTCAAGACTTGGCTTAATCAGAGTATTGAAGATGGATAATTCATTGTTGAGCTCAATAGAGTAAAATTCCTGTGATAAGCCCTGCTGGCTCTCAACTCAAAACCCCAATTTTTCTTAAGTCTTTAAGTGTTATTTAGTTTTTTAGAGAAAATTTGATAGACAGAAGAGAAGGGGTGCACAGCATAAATGCATATAAAATGTAAATCTGAGTTATTTCAGGCGAATTGACAATACAGAAGATAATAAATATGTTCAACAATGGATTTAGAACTCATAAACATACCCGAAAGTGTCCAGATTATTTATTTAAGAAAGTAGTCCAGTTTGCCAGCCAAGATGGTGAAAAACTGACCAAATCTGGTGTAGAAAGCTACAGAATGCAAAATCTAGCCTGAAAACGGTGGCAGATGAAGAGTACAAGCCAAACGCCTAAAATGATGAAGAGAAACCCTCAGAAAAGAAGGCGTTTCTCCAAGAAATGCCCAAACGCCTTTGTATAAGAGCCACGCACTTCACTGCAAACAACCTGAAATCTCACTTAGAAGGTACGGCCAAGAAGTATGATGACTGCTAGATGAAATGAAGGCGCCATCACCCAAAACCCTCTGAAACTGATGAAGAAATCCAATAGGAAACACAGCTCAAGCCCAGTAGAACCTCTGTATGAAGCTCTCACAAATTGCACAAATTCAGCTGATCTCTCACAGCCTCAAAAGTGCTCAACACTGAAGAGTTACCGTTCTTCAATGGAAAAATAGTTCAAACCCTGATCACAGGAGAATGCACAGGAAATAGCACAAGGCAAAGTTGAAATTCTCAAAAGATCCGTTTCTACTGCCAAAAATGCCCTTTTATGCAAAGGCACGCATTCCAAGAAAGTACGCCACTTTTGGGATATTAAAATCTTTTAAAATAATATTTAATTCATCTCAATAGTTTATGAATTAAATACTTGGCTCACTTTATTCATTTAAGTGATTTAAAATATTAAATCACTTTTAGAGAATATTTAAGTGATTTAAAAATATAAAGTCAATTTGACTTTATAATTAAATATTAAATCAATTAATATTTAAATCACTTAAAAACCCATAACTCACTCAAAACACCATATAATCCTGTGCCGTCAGAAGCGATCGACTCCTGCACTGCCAACGCCTACTATGAACCAGTCACTGGGCTCTGAACTGAGAACGACAAAACTCATCAAATAATGCCACTGACCCTCTAACCCAACCTGTTAGCCTACGAGAGTCTGAGAAATAAGCTAACCACCATCAAACATGATCATGCCGAAAAAGGGGACATTACAATTCCACATCGAAATTATTAGTGATTAATTTGCAAGTCAAAATTAAGAATCAGATTTTTGAATGAAGAATCAGATTATTGAAAGGAGTCTAACTTGCAGTTGATCATAAAAAGCATCATCTACAGATGGATCAGATTTTTGAAGAATCAGATAATTAGAATCAGATTTTTGACTACAGATGGGAGTCACATGACAAATATGCGAACAGCTACGATGGAGAAAATAAAAAAATCAGCTATGATGCAAACACTTTGCTCTTCACCATGAAACAAATCAAGTGCAAATTAAAAAAGGGATGATAATCCGCCAGTTAACCAACAATTAGTGCTATCAAGAAACACATTTTTTTAAAAGATTAAAACGTTTCAAGAAAATGGCGCAACTAAAAGGTACGTCAGAAAACACGTCCACTTGAAGATGTTTTTTGAAAAGTCATTAGATTAAGGACATGTCTTTGTTTTTGTGTTTGAAAAGTCATTAGATTGGGCTGAAGGAGGAAAAACATTTTTGCTTTGAAAAGTCACGTCCACTTGGAGACTGTGGTCTGAAGACGTCTTTCCAAAAGAGACTTCAATTTGTTTATAGTGTGGCGTCTCTTCAAATTAAGAGCCCCGTCTTTGGTGACTCTCCAATTCCTAAACTCAGCAAGTTTTCCAGATTAAAGTAAATGAGCAAAAATAATAATAGTTGATTATTGGAAGATTAAAAGGTGATTATTAAAAGACAGATTTCTGAAGAGAAGTGTCTTATTGAAAAGTTGTAACTCTACAAAAGGTTGTTTCTTTTCAATTTGAAGGTATAAGAACCAACTCATTTTTCAGATTTGAAGTGTGGTGTGAAGTTTCAGGTGATACAAATCAGAAACCCATCTTCTTGTGTGGGCTGAGTGTGAGATTTTTCATCACAAAGGCAGATTGGAGGATTGGGAGAGTGCAGATCTGATTGAAGTCCTTTACTTCATCCATCAAGTCAAGGTTTGGTGCCTTGCATTAGGGGTTGGTACTCCCTGTAGGTTGGTGCCTACTAAAAATTGTAAAGGAGTGGGTGTTCCTTGTAGGTTGTAACCTACAAAATCATCTCATTGTAAATTAAGTAGGTTGGTGCCTACATTCATTGTAAAAGTCATTTAAATCATTTTCAATAAAGTGGTGTCAACTTGCTTTCATTGAGTCATATCAAAAGTTGAATGTAATAAATTTGAAAAGATTGAGAATTGAAGGTTTGGTTTGATTTACTGATTCACCCCCCCCTCTCAGTAAATCTTTTGTGCGCTTCATGTGTTTTATATCTTGCCTGTCTTTCCTTTTCTTTGGAGATTACTTGTGATTCATATCTTTGAGAAACTAAGTTTTTAACTTATGGTTATCTGTTTCTTGTGGGTTTTAATCTCTTCCTATTTAAATGATTATTACTTTGTTGGTGCTTTAACACATATCACCCGTGTTATGGAGATGAGGCCACATGGCAACATCTTATTTTCTCAAGGCTTTTGAGTTCTATGGCTTTTTGCATCTATTTATCAATGCTTATTTCATTATTTTAAAGCCGTGTGAACTTCTATGTTTGAACTCGTTTAATAAATTGTATTCTATGTTTTCCTCAGATTCTCAGCCTTTGTATTGCTTGTTATACTTAGTGTTGGGAGGCAAATGGGTTGAGACCTTGAGATCTGATGTGTTACAATCTTGTGTTGTGTGCATTATGATGATTTTCTTTGTTTTGACTTCATTTACCATGAGTAATTATTAAACACTCTAGCATTGGGTTTGTTAGTATCAAAATGGTGACCCTGCAAAACCTTGCCTTCTGACAAGTTTTTAGTCAGTTATCATGTCCTTGTCGTGTTTTCAGTATCAAATGAGTTGTCCTCCTTGTCTTCAAAGGTCATTAGGTATTGGTTTGTGTTGGTCTACTAATAACGTTTGCAGATCAATCATGGATGAGGAATAGTGGACAAAGATGAACAAGTCTTGAAAGATTGGTGGCTCTAGCATGCGAGGGTGGATGGAATAGCAACAGTCCGAGTCTGGATAAAGGCAACGGTGGGAAAGATTAGATGAAACTCCATCAAGGAAGAAATGTGGTTAAGTAAAAGACTATGATGCACGTATTGGAGTGGCAATTCCAAAAGGAAACCTACTAAAAAGACAAAGATCTTGTACTTTTAACATGGTTCTGCCAACTAAATTTTCCATTCGAAATTTAAAGGAAAGTGGCAGTTGTCTTACAAAATTTGACCCAGCAAACAACAAATATGGCAAAGATATCAAAAAACTGCGACTCAACTTGGCAGACATATTGTAAAATGACAACCAGCTTTAAAAGGAAAAATACAAGCAAAACATTGACATTTTTAAGTGGCATAACATGGTTGGATACGACAGTGGCCGGAATAACACAAATCCACGACAAGGGTGGCAGAAAGGACATGAAACTGTGCCAACAAGGAAAAATGACATCATGCCACACTTTTGCAGGGGCAACACTAGTCCACAACAGTTATTCAAGTGGTTAATGTCAGGTGAAAATGTGACAAGTATTCAAGGTGAAATAAGTAAAGGGCTTTGTACTTTTTACATAGCCCTACGATCAGAAAATTGCAACTAAAAGTAGCAGAGGGACATGAAAATTGTGACTAGGGTTTCGTGCCATTCTACATTGGCTCAACCAGTCGAAAAGGGCAAAAATATGAGGAAATGTTTTGTAAAACTGCAACTAATTGACAGGTGCAAAGGAATGAGTAGAAATAGTGATTTTAATGTGGCAATGCCACTTCATATTTAAAAAGACAACTCAGTTGGCATAACTTCAAAGGAATTTTGCTCATTCGAGTTTCAGATCAAAAACATTATAAAAGCCGTGATTTGTGCTTTGTAACACAATAAAAAATATGTGATGAGGTTAAAATGTCTAAGGATAAATTCAGACACCTGTCATCATGTTTTAAAAGCAAAAATAACACTCAAAGGAAGGTGCCATTATCCTAGTCTGCATGTTTGTTAAAACAAATGTAGGTTTAAGTCAGGGAAGTGCTTATTTTGGGCTATTTATTCCCTCTTTGAATGGATGAGCATTGGGTTTGCTTTAAATCCATGCTTTGAGGGGATTATTTTATCAATATTTCAGATCTAGAAGCTACCTCTGCAAGCCTGTAATAATGTGTCTTAAACACTTTGTAATGGGCAGGAGATAGTTGAGGCCAAACTTATGTTGCTGAGATTGGCATTTGAACAATTGAAGTCAAGTCTTTATGTTTCATGTAGTGAATGAATATATGTAAGCTGATGTAAAGTCTATGCTGCAAAAGTTTATATGGAGATCATTCATCCCATGTTTCTGATTCCGTCAAGAAAATTGAATTGAGTAACTTAGTCAAACTTTGTGTGTTGCTTTAGCATTTTATCTTCTGGAATTGTGTGATGTTTGTTCATTTAATCATTGCTGTGTTGATGCTATTTCATTGCTCGTTGATTTAGCCAGCATTCAACATCCGTTGGTGCTATTCAATCTAAACTTTGTTTGCAACTAAACATCACTGTCTAATTTATTTGGTAGGAAGCTGTGTTTTTTTTGTGTTTGGGTGATTAGTCTTCCTTGAATCTGAAAGTCTTCCTGCAGCCTTGACTGTTGACAGTCCAACATTGTATCCAGGGCAAGAACCTCATGGGATAATTTGTATAGTGTGCTTATTTGTAAATTCTGTTAGTTCAAGGTTTAGTTTGGTCTCATGGAGCTTTCCCTTATAATTTGGGGAATGGTTCGACTGCACACACTGTTTTATTTTGGTTGTCAGGAAACTGTCAAATAAAAATGTTAACATGGTTTACATGTCTTATGTCTAGTGAGCTTGGGAATAATGCATGACCTAATCTAAAAGATACAAGGTAGCTGATAATTTGAGTTTACGAAATTATGGCACAACTCATCATCTCAGATCATTAGGTTATTGGGGAAATGAGTGTCTTTGGGATATCAAACTCCCCTTTAACCCAAGCTTTGACTGTTAGAATATGTTGTCATTGATGTCAAAGGCACATCATAAATGTCAAGGAAAAGCATGGAATTATATGCATGTTTAAATTAAATATTTAAACATTTAATGAGAATGTAATATGGGCCAACCCATATGGAGATATTAAAACAAAGATTTAAATGACAAACTTTCCAAGCAGCTGACCTCCAAAGAAAATATCCTGGCCGACTCCCTTGTAAATAAATTAAAGATAAATTATTCAGGCCGACTGCAAGGAGGTATAAAATGTAGTGACTAAATAAATAGAAGGTGATCACAAGGCAGCGATGACATTAAATATAATTAAAGGCTAAGAAAAGGATGCGGCCCATTTATAAATGAAAGGCAGCAATTTATTAGTCGCAGCGACTCGTTTTGAAACAAAGTTAAATTAAAATACCAAACTAAAAGGTGTGATTTAAATAATTAAAAGCTGCGACTCTTTTTGGGGACACATCCATTTAATGAATGGACACATCCCTTAGCAAATGGAGAGGTATAAATAGAAGGAAAAGAGGGAGTCAAAAAACGCAAGTAGTTAAATGAATATTTTCAGAATATAAGGAAGAGAATAGGCAGAAAAATAAAAAGTCATTCTGATTTGTATTGAAGATAATTATGCAATAAAAGGAAAGAATTTATGCTAGTGAAACAGATTAAAAATATTTAGATTTGAGAAGGCAGAAATTGGTGATTAATTCAGACTTATGAGGACTATGAAAGAATTTACAATTTGATCAGATTTGTGTGAAAGACAATATCATATCAGCAATTGAAAGACTAATAGGTTGGAGCCTATCAAATAAGAGGTTGTAGCCTCTTGCCGGGTTCAAGCTTGGTTTGTGTGGGGAGGTTGAAGCCTCCAATAGGTTAGAGCCTATATTTTTGTCAAGTAGAGATTGAAGTCTCTAGTAGGTTGGAGCCTACAAGGAAAAAAAGTTTTTTATATATATAAGCAAAATTGTGCCGTGGTTTTCTCTCAAAAAGGTTTCCACATAAATCATGTGTTCTCATTGTGTGCTTAATTGCTAAATCTTGCATTTGTGTAGCTGATGTAATTAATTAAATTTGAAAAGTAAAGGATTATTAGATACTGATTCACCTCCCTCTCAATATCACCTTGTGCTCAGCATTGACTTGAGTTCAACCATAGTGTTTGTTTGGTTTATTGATTCCTTAACATTCTTCTGAAAAAGGTATGTCAAAAAGGTAAAAATCACCAAGATTCCTAGTATTTGTGGTTTCCACACATGGCAAATACTTTTTCTTTGATCAATAAAGTGATCCATGGGGGATCACCAATATATATAAATATATAGCCAAAAAATTAAGTAAGTCATGAGTTGTCCTAACGTGAAGCTTAGGAATCATATACAATAAAATAAAAAAAACCTAGAACATTATAAAATAGCAAACTACATACCACAAGAGGATCAGCCAAAAAAGTAGAAGCTGCCCAAATAGAGAACAAATAACCCTGAACAAATCAACAAAAAAGAGTGCTTAGCTACCCTACACTAAACCACGAACCACCATAACTTTGCTTCTAAGGGGAACCAAAGAGAAGTACCCTATAAGAAAGACAATATAAAAAACTAATTGTGATCACTAGAGCTGCCAGAATTTGCCACCCGTGGAGCCTTGTGAATTCTTCTCATACCATCTCTGGCAAAGGCAGTCCTAGACAAGAAGAATATCTCATGCAATAGCCACAACAGTAATACTTTAAAACTTAATCAACCATATTTTACTTTTCACAACTTAATCAACCACAACAATAATACTTTAAAACTTAATCATCCACAGTAATAACACACATGCAAGATCTAACAATTAATATATCTGCTCATGAATCTGCCATAATCTTCCTTTTATTTCTCTTCTCTTCTCATAAAATTTATGCTAAAGACCTCTCATAAATCTGCTCACATATCTTTCATAAATCTGCTCAAATATCTTTTTATTTCTGCTCATCATGTGAATAATATTCCTTGTAAGTGATTGCTTTTTACCTCTCTCACCATCTTCTATTTATACTTTCCCACATGCCTCTTCATCCAAGATAGGTGACTCTCCAAGGGGGGTCAGCCCACTTAGCATCATTTAATAATTTTTATTTTATTTTATTTTCTTCTCCCAAAGGTGGGCGCACCATTCTAGGGAGGTCGTCCCACTTTGGGAGCCCCTCAAAATAATCTGTTCTAATTGCTGCTCGACCTGCAATTTATGGCGTCTACATTGGAATTCAAAAAGAAAACTATTACCTTGTATTATGGGCTGACCCCCCCTTATAGAGGTGCCCATTTTTGAAATAAAATTTAAATAAATTTAAATTTTTTATAGGGGCCGACCCCTTATGAAGCACCCAAGTTTGCTATTAAAGGGTGCATTGAAAGTTCGTAAAATGTTGAAGGGTCACTTCTTTTATCAAGTATTGTATACCTCCAAAAGGTCGCCTATTTTGGTGAAGATATAAGAGGAGTTTGTGGAATGTGGAGAAGAGTGAGTGTGGAAGATAAAGAGATATATCATATATACACCAGCAGATTTGTGTGAAGAGAATATAATAGAAGATTATTCAAAGGAAGATTTTGAAGGAGAATTATCAAGATGAAAAATATTTTGTTGAGTTAGAGCTTGGTGCCTCATATTGGAGAGGTCAGTGCCTCATATTAAAGAGATTGGTGTCTCTTGTTGAGTTGGTGCATGGTGGTGGGGATTGGTGTCTCTAGTGGGTTGGTGCCTACGAATATTTTGTAAGAAGTATTTTATTTTGGTGACTGGATTTGGACAATAGATCCAAGCAGTTCTAATCTCTGTGGTTTTCTCCCAAAAGGTTTTCCGCATAAATCTGGTGTTCTTCTTGTGTTCTTAATTTTTGATGTTGTGTGATTGCTATTGTTGCAGTTTTTAAGTCCTAAATTGGTAAAAAGATTAACTTACATTGATTCACCTCCTCTTACTATAAGCGTGTGCTCATAAAAAATGACTAACCCGCTGCATCTTCTTGCCTTTACATTGGCTTCTAAATATTATAGTGATGAGATCCTTTCTTTGTTGAGAAGCATGCCACCATATAGAGATGTAGAAGTTAGCGAAGGGTATAGGCAAGGATTTGCTGAATTCTTCCCCAACTCTAAAATGGAAGATGTAGTTATGAGTGAGTTCACTGATTATTTAGCCTCCGATGATTAAAGTGTTTCCACTCTTTGTGACAAGTATGGGAAGGATGCTCAGTATTGGTGGTACGTCAATGGTCATAAATTGCCACACTTGTAGACTCTTGCGATGAAATTTTTATCACAATTAAGCTTCTTAAATTTTATCACAAACTTGTTAAATTTGTTTTATTTTATTTTTTTGATTTTTGAAATAATTGTTTTCAAGTTTGAAGAATGATTTACAATTTAATAACTCTTACTCTAACTTTGCCTCAATAGGTTGCTAGTTCTTTTTCTGAGCAGAATTGGAGTATTCATTCACTCAGTGAAGTGCAACTAATTGGGATGAAAGAAGGCAGAGGAACTAGCTTACATGGATTCCAACTTGCCCCTTCTTATGCACAAACATAATGGGTACAAGAAAGGGGCAATTAAGTGGTGGTTTGTAGACCTAGAGCTAGCTGACACTGATGTTTCTGCTGCCACACAAACTTCACTTTTTGAGGGCTAAGATAGCTGGCATACTTTTACTGGGAGTTGTAGTGGGGCTGTTTGTAGTTCGTCTACTCTACCTACATCATCAAATGTTTGAGGATGATGATGCTGGTCTTGATGAACATGGATATGGCAGAGATTACTGTTTGAACAATGAATATGTATCATGACATTTGAGTTTGACAAATTGATATCATAATTAGTATTCTGTATTTGTAGTGTTTATGGTAATTTTGTTTAGCATATGCATGAAATGTAGTTTTCTGAACTTAATTGCTGTGTTTAGGTTGCAAATATGTATATATTTGGGATTTTATAATGCTTTTTGTATGTAAGTACCCAAGTTGTTTTTTGCTGTACTGGTTTTGATTTGGCAACTTAGATCCAGCTAAATTTCCTCCAGTTAATTTGAACTGGAAGACAGCTCTTTGGTGGCTGCTAATATGCATTTATCAATAGGCTGTGCTGCCCATCGTCCATCCAAAGGAATCTGATTGGGAACCCCTAATAGTAGTACTGGCTCTAGACAGAGGCTTGATCCTGGTTTGAGAGATACGTCTCTCATGAAACCAATCCTATCCATTGAGGGAGCATTCAGTATCTGAATTATCGAATAACAGGGGAGTGAATCCCAAATTCCACCCTTGAAAAGATTTTTGCAAAGCTTGTATACTGCCAGGAGTAGAACATTGTGTTTGCAGTTGGATGAAGAAATGCAGCTATTGAAGAGCTTCTGTTATGGGATGAGACAAATAAAATGGCCTTGGAGATACAGCAGGAATGTGACAAGGTCCAAAATCTGTAATGTCCCCTTCTAGCTAGACATTTATTTGTCAGCATGATTAGCCTATCAGTGGCCCTCGTAGGCTAATGTGGCATGTTTAGAGGGTCTTCTCGGCAGTAACCTTGTTGGCAGTTGGCTTCTTTTGTGATTCAGTTTACATATGAGGTGTTCTAATTATTTCTTGATATGTTTCTATTTTTAGAAATCTCATGTTATAAGGTGATGTTATGTTTGCACTATATGTTATGAATAATTATTTTATTATAAAGTGCAAATGTAAATTATAAAATAATATTATATTATTTCTTCTAGAAGTTGACTTGAGAAAGTTCTAGAAGAAATCGACCCATGGAGAAAAAAAAAGAATAAATAAGTCATGAGGAGCTGATTGCCATCATCCAGCATTTGATGTTTGTTGTGTTTGAGCGTTGTGGAGCTAAGGTTTCTGCAGTATAGTGTCTTTGGGAACGATAACTTCCATAGATAGCATAATTGAGGGAGTGAGATATCTCCTGAAGGGTTGCAGCCATTGGAGAGGTTACTTCAGACTTCTCACTTGTGCAAAATTTGTGGCCAAGGGCCAATTTTGGATGTAATTCGATTGGAGCAATATAGAAGTCATTTGTGTGTTTAGAACTCTTCTCATTTTGATGCATTTGGAGGAGAATTGAATTGATAGTAATTCTGATTTTGAATCATCTGCAAAATGAAGATCATGTCTGCATACTAGAACCCACGATTTTGCAAAGGGAGCTCATATAAAAATTCGATTTCAGAAGAAGAAGAAGGCGCTTGGCTCAAGGAAGGAGGACGACCCTATTGGAGGTGATTTGGGGCTTCAAAGAGCTGTAAATTATTTTATATCTGCATACATCAGCAAACAGGGGCGATTTTTTTAAGGAGTTCGATTTGGCTTTCAAGGAGACTTTTTGGCTCAAGCTTGAGTTGCTTCATCATCTACAATTCAAGGCGACTTCATCCATCCAGGTTCCCTTGTTTGTCATTCATCATGGCATTGCGTCATAGTCATTACAAGTTTCAGCTGTAGGTTGCATCCATTATCAGCAATTATCATATTTTATGTATATGAAATTTGCCAAGAGTCTTGGCTATTTGAATCAGCATTGTATTGGAAAGACATTTGCAATCAAGGAGTAATAAGTAGTTGTTCAAATAATAGTTGTTATTTTGCAATCAAATATTATTGTAATCAGCTTTAGAGTTTGCATGCCAAGTGTTTGACAAAATGTCTCTTGGCTGTAGATGCATTTTATTTACTTAGTTCTTCGTTGAATGCATTCTAAATTGCAAAGGAGCATTGTATTTCAATTAGAAGCTTGCATATTAGTGGTAGAAGATAGTTTAAGCTTTCAAAATCATTTGGCATTCAATCTTGCATCAAACAACAAACTGAAAACAACATATCAGCTACTTTACACATTGCATTCAAAGTGTTCGACAAAATTACAAGGGAGGTCAGTTTGAGCAAGGCTCATTACAAAATCCAAGAGGGAGGCTACTCCTGTTGAGGCATTGGGATCAGGAGAGCAGCATGGAGGAGACATGGATGTCTCTATTTGCCATCTCCAGCTAAGGCCGCCCATCCTGACTTGTGCTCAAGAGACCATGACAGAAGATGCTTGTCCCCCAAACTCTTCGCTGATGCACCTCCAGATTATGCTGATAAATACTGCATTTCTTCAAGATTTGGGGGAGTGGGCGAAGAATACCTTTTTGAAAGGCACAGAAAAAATGGTTTAAGTGGTGGGGTATTTTAAAAAAAGTACTGTTAAATATATCAGTACAAGGTGTATTAAAATTTAGGACGGGCTTTTGGATTGCCATATTTATTTTGTGGGCTTGTGAAGCTGAAAGTTGTTAATTCAGTCTGATTGTTTTTGCTGATAAATGAAAATACTAGTATAATGTTTTTAAACTGTCGGAACAGTTTTACCATCTTCAAGCATTTTTATCCATCAGCACTTGTTAAATATATACAGTGGCTCACTGGTATGATGGTAAAACTGTTTTGGTAATTCTTTATTGTTCTAGGCTATTTTGGTTTGGGGGACACAACAGATTCAACTGTGTTCATGCTTGACCTTTTTGATGGATGATTTTATAGGTTTCTTTCATTGATTATGTGTTTTATTATCTCTCTGTCTTGAAAAGCTTACCTTTTTAATGATGTATTGCTTTTTCAACCTATTATCCTATGAACGTGCAGGTTGAGGGGGTCCTTTTAAGAGCTGCAGATGAACTTCAAGCACTTCAGGAAGAGCGTAGGGTATGAACTTGCTGGAAATTTGGCTCTTAGATTTCTGAGCATTATTACATAAAACACAAGTGCTTTTATATTAAAGTTGACTGGTTTAGCAACTTAATTTTGTGGCATTGCAGAAAATAGATCCGAAGACAGCAGAAGCATTGGATCACTTCCTAGTAAACTTGAATTTATGTGCAACAGGCAAAAAACCCTTCACATTCATAGTTGATGATCCTGCTGGAAACAGTTTCATTGAGAACCCGTAAGTTCTTTCTTTTACGCTTGGGAATTTGAAAAACACACATTTTATTGGATAAACTGAAAACTATTCTTCTAGTCCGAGAAATGCTCATTTGTTTTAATTTGAAGGTATGTGTAAGTATAGCATATATATCTTCTTCTATGACGCTAAATTCACATATTGCTTTTTGGTCAACTTTCCATAGGAACTTGTAGTGTATGTGTTAATATCATTTTATTGTCATTAACAAAGGCAGCGATTCAGATCTAATCTCATGAAATAATAATCTCCAGGGTATTTTAATATGAGTTCTGGCCAGGTTGTACTTTTGCTGCTTACATTACGAATATTATACATTTATTTATGAGCATCAGTAAACTATTTAAGCACTGACTGAGTGCTTCTATAATTTCCAGGAAGTTTTCCTCTAAGAAACCTAGATGAATTGTTTTAATATTTCCAGGAGGGTCTTATATCTCTTAATTAATCTTTTAAGTGAATTTCACTTTTGCCACTTAGTAATGTATTTAAAGAAAACTTTCATGTTCCTTATTGTTATTTGCTTTTGTGTTTTCCTGGCTTGTAGCTTGAATTAATGCTGTCTGCACAGTGCATACTATGCGCCCAATATGTATATGGAAAAATAGATTTTAATGCATTTATCTACGAGTTATTTAAAACATTTTCTAATTTTAGTTTGTCCTTGATATGTAGATTTGCTCCATCTCCAGATCCATTACTTTCTGTAAACTTCTATAACCGTACATCTGAGCAACAAGAAGCTCTAGGATTTCTTGCTGATAATGAGCAAGTAGCTTCTGAAAAATCTATGGATCAGACTTCCCCTACTAGCAAGGAAGGAATGAGGTATGTACCTGCAGGAACTAAAAGAGAACCACATGGTTCTGTTGGGGCACTGGCAGCGCACCGAGCTATTGCTCAGGGTAACAGTGATGAGGTTGCTGCAGCACTCTTTAAGTATTCAACCCCCGAGGAGGTATAGATACTGGGTTTCTTAGCAGTTTTCTTTAGTGTTTGTGGAAGTATGCAAAACATGATATATATATTGCGCTTCCTCAGGTAATGACTTTTCCAGCAACTTGTGGGGCATGTGCAGCAAAATGCGAAACTCGAATGTTTGTCACTAGTATCCTTTTGTAATGATGGAAAAATAAATGGTTCAATTCTTTCCAAAAACATGGGGTAACTTTGTTTTTGATTTTTAGAGCTTATAATTGCTATCTAGATATGTTTGTGACTTACCTTGATTAACTCTTTTGTGCTATTGATGAACACATTATTAAAGATCGCCATCATGACCTTCTTCCCTCCCGCTCTCTTGCAATATAGAGACTCAAACTAATAACTACTCACAAATATCTTCTTGAGAAAAGTTAGTGCATCTACAATACTTTGCAATGTGATGAAGTTTATGCAAATCATGACCATCAATTGCACTAGCTCCTTTTCTTTGGTGTGCACTCTCATCAAGTTAAGCACACAAGAATGGTTGTAGATAATTTTTGTGATTTTTCAAGCATCTTCAACAACAGTTTTGAACCATCCAATCTTGCAAATTGGAGGATAAATGTTAACTAGAAGACCAACGCATACCCAAATTAAAAATAGGGGAATTGGTAGTGTCTCTTGCTACAATGATAGGGTTGGCTCACTTGGACAACTTTAAAATCTTATATTGTAAGAATGAGTAGGGTTTTGGTCATGGTACACCTTGGAAGAACACTTTACATTTTGGATAAGAAGCAATTTTTTAGATTGGGTCTCCATCTTGATATGTTTGAAAACTTTCTAGTACTATCCCTAGGCCACAAGAAGTTTTATCGTCAAGGAGTTGTGAATAATTTTGAACTTGTAATGTCTAATTATACCCTTGGGACAAATATTAAGTTGTGGATGTTGGAGGAATTTTGTTTGGGTGTTTAGTGAATGTACTCACTTGTAACTTGCTCCACCAATCACTATGAGATCAATTTATTCAATCAGGGGGTCATCGAGATACCATCAAATATTAACCCTTGAAGGAATTAAGACCATTGACTTTAGCCAAATGAATAAGATTTTAAATAGAGGGCATTTTGATGTCACGATCCACCTGTATTGCATTGTAGTGTCTTATAGTAGTTTGTCCCTTCAAGTATAGGCACTTTTATTGGTTAAAAAAAAAGAGAGATTAGGGATGGAAATTTGGAGATGGTAACCATTGTCTCTAGTTAGAGACGTTATAGTGCACTCCCTATCTTGACCAAAGAGATAGATGGATCCCATGTCTTTGTATTGATTGAAGAGATCCAAACCATAACATAATAAAAAATGAATTTCCAATGCCCATAGTCTATGTCACAATGTTTGTATTCATGTTCGAGTTCAACAAGGATAAAATTCGGATTAAATTCAGTAATGATAAAGTTAAAAGAAAATTAGCAATGAAATTTGCCTAATATAAATAATTTATTAATAAATTTAAATTAGCTATTAAATTTGCCTAATATAAATAATTATTAGTGTATTTAAATATTTGAAAGATGTTAAAGTTTATATATTAACTATTAAACATATAAATAATTGAAATATTAAAATATAAATATATTTAAAAATTTAATTTAAATATATGAAATATGTAAAATTTTATATATTAATTATTGAATATTTAATAATTAGAACTAGAAGTCTAGATTAATTTTTAAATGTATAAAACTATTAAATTTTAATATATTAAATGTTAATATAATAATATTTTAAAATGTTTGTTATTAGAATGAATGTATTAAAATTTATAAAAGACAACAAATAAATAAAGAACAAAACCTAAATCTACAAAATATAGCCTAGACAAAATCAGAGAAGAACAGTAGAAGACTCATAATAAAATGAACAATAGAGAATAAAACAAATAAATATGAAGAATGTAGAGGAAATGCACGACTCGCCTCCACCTCACATAGTTGCCTGTTGCAGTTGCCTCCGCCTCTCATAGCCACTATTGCCTGCTGAAGGTAGTTCCAGATATATATCACTATCTACAAACAACAGGCTTGACCCCTCCAGTTGCACAGTTGTCATTTGTCTGATGTCTCCAATAGTCACCTCTCACAACTCAATTCAACGTTTTATAAAAATATACTTTCATAGAAAAGCCCTAACTTTTTTTCTGTATGATTTTTTGGATGAATTCTAACGATTTTTTTTTTTTTTTTTAAAGTTAACTGAATTTCAATCTTCATTGATTAAATTCAGCAAACCCTTTGCCATAGCCCATGATTGTTGAATTATTGGATGACCTGCACAGGGCTAAGTATTTAACCAAGATTTATCTCTGAATTGGGTACTTCAAGTCTTAATTTGACTCCAAGACTAGGAAAACATAACCTTATGGACACCTCAAAGGAACTATCAGTTTAGGACAATGCCTTTTGGCTTATACAGTGGTTCTACAGCTTTCTAGGCATTTTGAAATTTTGTTATTTTTTTATGACATATTAGTTTACAACAGAAACATTTGCAAAGCATTCAAATATCTAGACATTGTGCTTACATTCTTATCAAAAGATAATTTGTAATGCAAAGAATCAGTATGGCTGTTAGTTCCTAGGCATTTGTACTAGCTGCTCTTGATTTCTCCAAGCCTGTTGTAAGTGAGTGTCATGCCCTCTAAACGTGGACATGGTACAGTGTGCTCTCAAGTTGATCATCCCTTTGCCTTTGAAAGCAAGGGATGTTGGCCATCTGGTTTGTAGTGGCAAAGACTAGCCACCTTAGCTTGAAGCATCTTTTGACTCAATGGGCACTTATGGAGGAGCAACAAAAGTGGTTTGATTGATTGCATGCCTATAACTTCGATGTCATGTATAAGAAGGGGAAATCAAATGCGGTTGTAAATGATCTTTCTTGTTAGTATGAGTCATCTGTTTTTCATGCAGTTTCCATTAGAAACTTGCCTAGCTAAGGGTACTACCACATCAAGGCTATACAAGTGACCCATCTCTGCTAGAATGCAGATAGGCAATCATGGATGGAGGGGAAAGCTTGGGAAATCAGGAATGGAATCATCTTCTTTAGGGATTGTATCTAATTCAGAAATGGTTGCACACTCATTCAGAAGGGACTTGAGCATGGCCATGTATCCCATTGTGCAAGGCATACAGGATTCCAGAAAACCTACAGGCACCTGAGGTCTATCTTTGATTGGCAGATTGTGGAGGTTGACATTCTGAAGTTTGTGATTGGGTGTGATACTTGTCACTGCAACAAAATGGAGGGTTTTCCATCCCAAGAGCATTCCTTGTTAGTTGTTACAAGTGGGAAATGTTATTTAAGGAGTTTGTCTCGGGCCTGCCACACTTATAAGGTAAATTTGAAATATTTATTGTAGTGGATTGGTTGCTCATATATTTTCATGGTGTTGTTGATATGCTATCTACTACTGATTGTCATCTGTTTGGACTGTAGACTCTTTGACATGTCTCCTTTGGGGTGCATTGTTTAGGTGGAATCTAGGATTTAGCTGATTTTCTTTAGTGTGTTTCAACCCTCTGAACTTGAGCTCTTAAAAGTTTTATAACAAATCTTGTGTTAGTATGGAATTGGCTAATTTTCCCAACTCTATAGGGTTCTAGTTTATGGAGCTGAAGGTTCTGAAATTTCAAATCTCTGCATCTTGTTCCGATAATATTGTAGAGTGGTAATGGAATTAGTTGATTTTGTTTATTTTGTGTTTACAAGCTGAAAGGCTTTGCTATACCTTTTTACTTCCCTTGCCACTTTTACCCACAGTTTCATAGCATATTTGTTTTGTGCCATGGATATAGTAACCTTTCTTTGTGTTTTTCAGAATTAGGGATACTTCTTCTGTAAATTTTAGTGAACAGATTATAAGCACAGAAAAATAATTCAAAATCAGACACAATAACACAGCAGATACCCTGGGAAAACCCTCCTCTTGAGGGAGAAAAACCCAGCAACAAAGATCTCTCTTATATTTATAACAGTGGCAACAATTTTCTTTACAATGAGGCCTAACACAAGGCCAATATTCAGCACCTGTACAAGATGCAAGAACAGATAACAAACTGTCACTTCAAATTCTGCTCTATAAGAGTTCGCAATCTGCCCTTTCAATAATTCGCAATCTGATCTTGAAGCACTTGATAGAATTTGCACTTGACTGAATTCACACTTGACAGAATTCGCACTTGACAGAGTTCGGACTTGACAGTTCGCACTTGACAGTTCGCACCTGATAGAATTTGGACTTACAGAATTCACACTTGAAGAATACGGATTTACATAGCATTCACACTTACATAGCATAAACTTGGTGTCTTCAAATGATAAGATGAACTTCCATATATACATGGCTATGAGAGGTCGCACCTCCTCAAGAACAAAGTCGGCCTCAAGAATAAATTACAAATTTAATGTATCAATTAACAAGTCGGCCAAGAGATAAAATCGTGGAAAGTAAAGAATGAGGTCGGCCTCATAACATTCGTGCCTCCTCATTAAATATATGCTAATATAAATTAAATAGCTGAAGAGCTAATATTTAATTTATGTTTTCTCCAATTGAACTGTGCTGGAAGGACGAGCCTGTAGCTGCTATATCATTAACATCTTCTGCTTCACTTTTTGAATTTTTTGCACTCCTGAGTGGAGTTAGTCAATTTCATGGATCCAATGAGTAATTTTGGAGCTGGCAAATGTTCTTATGTCAAGTACAGTTCTGGGCATATTGATTTTCAAGTGTTGATTCAAATATCATGAGCTTTTTCATGAAACAACATTTTACCTTAACTTGGGATATTTTGAATTGACATTCCAATCCTACAAGTTTGTGTTTTTATGCCGCATTCTTTGGCCAGAAATATGATACTTGTGGAATCTGTCAAAATATCATATTGTAGTTCTCACTATGTAACTAGCACAAAAATGAGATAGCATTGCTAGCTAATAGAACAAAGTTGTTTCTACCTTTAAAACCTGTACAACTTCCTCCTTGCTTGCACATGGGATAATATCATAATATCCAAAACAAAATAATAAAGAGTCGTGCAGAGCATGAGCCCATTCAATATTCTGTATGCTATTAGAAGATGCTTTCCATCAGGTTTCCAGTAATATTAATCAAGTAACTACCATTTTAATTTTTATGTCAGCTGGGCAGGCAAGGCTACAGCTGGATATTATACATTTGGATTACTGTTCTTGAATGCAAACATCTGATCATGTGCCCCAAGAGCTATTGACTTGAGATTTTAACAGAACTCTTGAATTTAACAGTAAAAGGCAAAGGGAAATCCCACTTGAAAAGCCTCAACCCCCCTAAGCTAAGAAGCGAAAAGATCTTTCTGGAATGCAGCATTACACCTTGATTTCACAAAAAATTGCACCTGTCCTTGGTCATCCGAGTATCCCCAAGAAGGGTTGTACAGTACCAGCACAAGTCCATGTGTGACTGCAGTGAAATCTCTTCAAAACACAGAAAAATATTTCATTTCTATGTAACAATGTCTGCATAAAGAATCTGATAGCCCAGTTTTTAAAAGATTTTTCTTCAATACCAGACCAAAATGGGGCATATACCACTCCAAGACTGTGTGCATGAAAGGTGTTCATGATTTGCAAATAATAGGTATATTGCTACTTCTTTTTCTAGTGCACTTCATGATTTTTTATCCATCACCTCTTGTTCAAAATGTAACAAGTGGCAAAATGTGTCTCACTAAATCATGAAGATCTTACGCCATGTAATTATTGAAGTCCTTCCTATCACTCCATTTCCAATTTCTCCACATTGGTTCAAAGTTTGAACCCTTGGAGTAGCATTTGGAGAATGAATCTTGTAATCACGATTCTACAAAGGTCGAGATAGGCTGTTTTGTCTGCATTATTTAGCTTTTTGAGGTTCATGTAAATCAAATCTGGCATTCCATTAAGGGAGCTCATGATTCCATAAATTTCCCAACTAAAGCTATTTTTAAGCAAATTTTTTCCAACAAACATAGGTAAGAGACCAATCTGACCTAAGAGGATCAAAGCATCCAAATAGGTGTTACAGCTAAGACTAAAGGATCCTATGGCCTCCCAAACACAATGAAGAATGATAGACACAATCTGCCTAGCAACCAACACAATTTTTAATAACAACTAAACTTGAAGATTGAAATCCTTAGAACTGCCAATAATGCCCCCCAAAATTAAAAGAGGCCTTTGATCACCTGAATATGTCAAGAAGCTATTATACAGTGATAATATATTTTGTCATTGTGTATTTACCATCACTCTTGACTTTTGCGATTACTACTGTTGCATGGAAATGGACATATTATATTACACATAGTTGAAAAACTCGTCGATTATTCGGCGAGAGTTTTTCTGCATGGCGGGTTTTTGCTGCATTTACTTGCTGGATTTACTCACCGAGCCAAGGCAAAAAACTCGCCGAACACCATTTGAGCACATTCCGGGTAGCCGTTGTAACTTACTAAAATAGTAAGTCCAGAAATAGTCATTGATGAAAATGCATGTGACAACCCACCAAAGCTCTCTGAAAACCCAAAAAGACCTAGAAACCCTTCTGGCAAACTCCCACATCAAACCCCTAAAAAGCTGACAAGAAACTTCCAAGAATTTAGGAAACCCTAAAAATGCCTCCGAGTAGCCCGCGAGACTCTGGAAATGGGCTATTGGTTATTGAAAAGCACAGGGCTAAAAAGGGGACATTACAATTTGCTTTCAAATCAATCAAATACAACTAGACTTAGCTTGTTTCTTTTATGTATTAATTTATTGACTCATTGGATGCATCTTATCATTGAATTTTCCAAAAAAAAAGTGTTTTTAATGAAATTTAAGCAATTTTTAAAGTTGCCGAGTTTTTGCCGAGTCGTGTTTTTCATTTTAGTGAGTTTTTCAACTATGATATTACACAGATGTGGTAGCAGATACAAATATTACGAATTTTCAAAATCCCTTGATATGATTATGGCTGGATATGGCTTTTATAAAAGGATACAGCCACATATTATACATCAAAAAGCACAGAACCATTGTCACTAGGAATTTAGGAAACTCTTGTATAAGGTGAGGACCCTGCCAGTGTCCTTGTACCACACATTTTGATTGAGTATTATATATAATATAGCTGTATCTTTATTTATTTACCTCCTACTCTAATTTAGTGTGATTTTTGTGCCTCTACACCTTTGTGTATTCAAATGATTATCAATAGAGTGGAATGTGAAAATATATTTCTGGTTGCTTATATATTTTCATTTTTAAAGTTATTTATATTTTTTGTTATTTAAGCTATATTACCAGGTACACCCCATTAGGGTGTTGGTCTTGTACCAAATTGGTTTGGGTATTGGTCATGCCATAGGAGCAACCCGGATGAGCCTAGGCAAACCCAAGAGCTGCCCAAAGAAATTATCATTTTTTAAAACCATTTTTATAAACGAAAAAGTGCCAACCCAATTTCTCCCTTAAGTGATAAAATAGTGAAAATGACATGCACCACGAAGGTTTGTGTGGTTTGAAAGGCCTTAATTTGGGCTTGGTGATGGGGACTCTGCCCCTCGATGCTGTTGGGGGTGTTGCCCATAGAATCCCATGAGGGGCACTACCCCTCAGCCCCATTGGGGTCTCCATTCCCAGACCCCCACAAGTCTTTGGGATCTCTTGTCACATAAGAAACTAGATTACAATGAGGGGTTGGCGAGGAATTGGGATCTAACTCTTTAGTGCATTAACTTAGATGTTATTATCACACAACTTGTCAAAAATCTCTTAAGATAAGGCAACATCTACATATGATATGGCTAGTGGAAGAGGCATTGTAACTCATTGTGGTTCAAATGAAATTGAACCAAATTTTGACTTTGATGCTCTTGATGGAGAGCAATATGAAGATTATTAAATATTGATTTTAATTTTCATTGTTATCGATATTTGACAAGTCATTGAATGATGAATTTATGGCTCTTTTCTTTTTTGCAAATTCTGAGTTATTTAAATATTTTGTTTATTGGCAATTATGAGTACCATTGTTTTTAATTTGTATAATTTAAAAAATGTATATAATACAACTATACCTAGCTGTATTGTACCAAGGTATTTTTTTTGTCGTAGCGGTGTACTCATACTTGTAACATAAGTCACAGGATTCGCCGAATATCAAGCATGACATTTGATTTTTGGCGAACTTAAATTTTTTCTATTAAATTCGATAAAATTCGGCTTGGGATTCGTACGGAAAATGTCACTTGAGTTTAAATCCAAATAACAGCTAACCCTGTAGTTCTAGAAAAATCAATCGATCAAGCCCACTTGATCATCGCGATAAGGCAAGATTCAGGTCTGTGGCGTTGATAGCATGCTCTGTAGCACCTTCAAAGCTTAGCACCATTGTCTTGAGGAATTTATTTATATCATCACCAACACGATCAAACAAAAACTCTCTTCTGGTGTGCATCAAAATTCCACTCACCGCTTACACGGCCATGGTGGTTGCGTTTGCCTCACAGGCTTCCTTATTTTATTTCTCGTGATTGTGGATTGGAAGAAATTTAAAGTATTTAAATTAAATTAATCAAATATATTAAATGCTTGGAGTTTATATTCAACGCTCGTCGGTAATATTAATCATTACTGCGTTTTATGAGCACGATTTATGTGTGGGCGACGCCGATTTTAATTTAAATACTTTAACTATATTAAATTTTAATATATTAAATGTTATATTAAAATTAAAAATGTTGAATTTTAATATAACATTTAATATATTTAAAGTATTTAAATTAAAATTTAACTTATTTAAATTAAGTTTAGCAAATATATTAAATTTAATAAATTTAAAGTATTAAATTAAATTTAACAAAGATATTAAAATTTAACATATTTAAATTAAATTTAACAAATACACTATATTTAATATAATATTATTTTATTTTAAATTTAACATATTTATATAAGGCGAATTTAATCCAAATTTTTTATTTTTGAATTTTTTCCTTGCCGAACTTCATCCGAATTTCAAAGTTGCCGAACTCGAATTCGAATTCGAACCTTGTGACTTAGCTTGTACCTGACTTGGTACTAGAACCGACAACATAGGATTTAAGTAATATACATTTGTTTATTTCTTTTTTGTTTGTTAATGTTATAGTTTTTGAATGACTCTATATTGGATACATTTATGGTACCATATCTGGATGTATCTGATATGAATCATCAATGGGGTTGTATTTGGATACGATTGGATGGTTATTTAGGTAGTATTGTATTTGTATTTGTATCTAATATGTGGATATGGGTATTTGGGCAATGTAAGAAGTATTTGGCAACTCTACTCATAACCCAATTTTCAGCAACAATAACACCTTGGTCTCGTACATTGGGAATTCCCAACTCAGTAGTTCCTTTTGATAAAGTGCAAATATCCCAAGCCATTGGAGAAATCTTTCACCTCACCTTGTTTGTGTCCCCGCTCCCTTTTCGACTAACTATTTTAGCATTTATTTGTTGTTTAAGAGAGAAAAACAATAGATCATAATTTTGAGACTTGAATTCAATGAAAACTTGGAAAGTTTTTTTGGCTTAGGTGAAAACTCAAAACATTGTTTCTTGACTCAAAGTCAAAATCAGTGAAAAAAACATGGCAATGCTCTTGTAGAAGAAAAAAGAAAAAAGGAAAAAAAGTAGGCTATTTTTAATGGACAAAAAGTGCATCCCATATCAAATCCACTCAAAATTCACAAAATCAGTCTATACATTTTCCATACACTTATATACACCAAAATCTCGAAAGTAAATAATGTGATATGTAGTCTTGTGTTGTGACTATTGAAAGTTGAACTCAAAACTTGAAAGTTAATTGAAAAAAATTATATTCTATATTTTTAATAAAATTGTTCTATACTTGTATGGGCTTGCTCCTCCTTTAATGCTACAAGCCCACCTCACAATCAACTTGATCAACACATGTATGATCCTCCTCAATTAACATGTGTTCACCATCTTGAGTGATCCATTGTGATTGTGAATCATGCTTTCTTCATATTGGTTGGTGTTAAATCTTCATCACCCCTAATGTTCATGTTGGGGAGGTGTAAGTTGTTATGCACACATAAAAGTTCATTAGATCTTGATGTTGACAACTTGTTGATTTTTTTGGAATTTATTTGATCGTATGTACTTCATTTGCACTCACTATTTGGAGCGACATGGTTGGTTCCATATCCAAACAACAGTCCTTTGAAGATATAATAGCTTAGTAGAAATTTTTTCTCGCTAATCATCAAGACAATAAATATATTTTTTGATCTCCAAAATAAATAAATAAATATTTAATCTTCAGTAACACAACATGTTAAAAGTTATTTAGTATGAAAATTTAGATTTTTAACAATTTTTCCTTGGCTTAAGCATTATCCTCACATCCTTGCAAATGTCTTAAGAAAATAGATCTCCTCTTGGATTATTTCTAGATCTCTTAGTCATAACCTTCACCTTGAACCGTGGAATTGACTCCATTGCTTATAAGGATTTGTGGAGATTATTCCTAACCTCCTCATCCATGTTCAAGCGCTCAAGGAATGCAAATTGAGTACAAAATCACATCCTTATGTGGAATCTTGATGGATGATAGCCTAATACAATAGATAGCTAACTAAATGAAAATAGTAAAACTAAAATTAAATACAACATATTACATCTTCCTCTTCCCTAATCTATTGAAAACTAGGGGAGAGGTAGAGGTTCTAGTCCTTGGAGTAGACTCCTCACTTGGCATGGAAAGCAATGGCTTGAACTCCATCTTGGTAGTAGACGACAACAATGACTCCTCAACCTCATCAATGTCATCCAGTCTTACATCTCCTGCTGCACCCACCTCCTCCAATGTTTGTCGCTCAAAATCAAGAATCTTATCTTCAATAAACAATGGAGGTTGCTAATACTGCCCTTTCCAATTGCTATAAGGATCTATCTCATCCAAATCAATGGGATCATCTGATTTGTCCTCTACCCTTCTTGTGTGTAGCCAAAGGTTGTATTGTACAAAGACAAGGTCATTGAGGTGTTTTTGAGCTAATTTGTTCCTCTTCTTCGTGTGGATGGCCTCAAATGAGCTCCAGTTGTGCTCAAAGTTGGATGCACTACAAGGTTGACATAAAATGCGAAGGGAAAATCTTTGGGGATTTGGGGTATTTGCACCCCAATTTTTCCACCAAGACTCTACAAAATAAAATATTGAAGAGTTAGAAAGCAAACACAAAACATATTTTATCAAATCATCAATAGTTGTGAATTTGAAATTTGTAACACTAACTTGTAAGATACATGTGAAATAAAGACTCCAAATTTTATACCTAGTGTTTGAGTGGTTCTTCCTTGGATAGCTAGCTTTGAAGAAAAGAGCCTACCCCTTCC
>VDFB02381124.1:0-14823 GCA_007258455.2 Sequoia sempervirens | reverse complement strand
AGGAAGTGATGCTTGTTATTTTTAGCATGGAATTAATATTATGTGGGTGCAAAAAATTTAATGAAATTTTTAGTAATTATTAGCCATCACTTGGAGTGGGAGAAGTCATGAGGCTTATGGGAAAGAATGACATTTTCGCATTGCATCATTATTCACGACTTCATTGGGAGAGAAGGAGACAAAGCTACAAGGAGGAATCTCTTTTGATTGGAGTTTCATTTCTAAGTCTTAGAGTTTGAGAAGAAGGGTGATGGAGTTTATGTTTGAGATAACTCTTTTCTTATCACGTCATGGTTTTGGCATGTTGATGAGAGAAGGAGACAAAGCTGCGAGGAGGAATATCTTTTGATTGGAGTTTCATTTATGAGTCTTAGAGTTTGGGAAGAAGGGTGACAAAGTTTATGTTTGAGATAACTCTTTACTTATATCATTGTCATGGTTTTGGCATGTTGATGGTTATACAATTATCTTGAATTGTAGTGACTACAATCTCTTTGTGACATTAATTCTCTTTATGAGTCTGTAAAAAGGCAAAAAGTGAGTATTACTTGTAACATTTTTTATCTTGAGTTTGTAGAGGCAACGACTGATAAAGTTTTGTCTTTATTCTTTTGTATAAGTTGTTTGAAATTTGCAAGGAGAAGTTCTTTGTTACATTGTTATTTCTTCTGAGTTTTGTGAGGAGCGCATACCAAAGAGAAGAGAAATTTCATTATTCTATTTCTCTCTACTTTGTTAATAGAAATATTATTTTGAGAAATAGGACATCAAGAGGCAGAGAGTCTTTATCAAGCATATATAGAGATTCAACATTTACAAGTTGTATTTTCTTAGGGAAATACTGTGCAAATCACTTTGAATATGATTTTGGAGCTCAAGTGTAGAGCAGAGAAAGAATATCTTAGACATGTTTTTATATTCATTTTCTTTGTGTAATTCTTAGTTTGCATTTTATAATTTTCTAGATTTTAAAAGAGGAAGATTAATTTTCTTTTTGAAGAATAAACCAAGTGAAAGCAAAGAAAAAATAGTTTAATTTTCCATTTTGAAACAAGAATTTAATTTTTTTTCTCTTCCATCCAAGATGAGCAGCAAATTGAAAGATAATTTTATGTTGTGTTAAAATGATTGATTTATTTTATTTTCTTAGATAGAGATTATTTTTAATTTTATATATAGATATTTATATAAGTTTACATAATGAATATTTTACAAGATGTAATTATTTAAATATGAGATAAGCAAGATGCTTTCTCAGTTGAGTTAACTAATTAAAGAAAACTTTATAAGCTAGTTTATTGAAGATTTTTCAACACTTGAACCTAGTATTCCTTCAAACCAAAAAAGTTAGAATTTTATATAATATGATTACCAGAATTGTTATTATGTTCTCAAGTACAAAACCATAAAATAAAATCATTGAAACTTTGAACTACTTTAATAAAGAAGAGATCTTTTATTATTGTTTTGACATTATAATATTTTACACATTTTGACAAGTAGTCATTATTAAGATATGAGACCAAGTGTCTTGAGTCGATGATATTATGTCATCATTATTAACCAATTGTGTATGAAAATAGGAGAGTAGTTTACTCTCATGGTGTGGATTCAAGGACTTGAACACGTGGTAGATGCCAAGTTCCAAGTTGTTATGAGAACATAATATGGGTGTTCAAAGTCAGAAAATCATAACCAACCTAGTCATTTATTGATTTAGTGTCATTATATTATGATTGAGTAACTTTATGAAAAGTAAAACCAGTTGGTCAAATAATCAGTTTGAGTTAAACCTTAGGTCAAGGTAGTTTCCAAGTCGAGTTAGAGTGATCTGATGTTAGGATCTATGACAATTGCTAAGTGAATGCTTAACATTTACAACATTTAATTTGAAAATCTTAAAATGTAATAAAAATTCTCAATTTCAAATGCTTGAAAATATATTTAAATGAATAAATGAAACAATAGAAATTGAGAAACTAAAAGGGAAGACAAGAAAACAAATTGATAACAGAGTTTTCTAATTGGCTACGTCTCTGGGTCCCTCTCCAACGGAGTGACTAATCCTTCAATTTTTCTCCAAGAAATCTTTACAAAGTCTTCTCAATCAACGAGGAAAATGAAAACAACTTCTCTCCTTCAAGTACAAACATTTGGCATCAACTTCCTAACTACCTGCATAGAGATTTTACACTTCCTCCTAGTTTCTCCAAATTCACTAATGCCTTTACAAGCCAAAATCCCCCTTTTATACACAATTTTTTCCCAATATGGTTCATAACCATATGATTTTGCATATCTCTCATTTACAATAAAAAAACCTCATAATATCCCCCCTTTTACAACATAACGTCTTTTAATAGTCTCCTGAATTCTTCTAAACCTTTCAAAAACCCCTATTTAATCTTTAAATAATCTTTTAATATCATTTACATTTTATTCAAGCCCCTCTTAATTATTTAAATTTAGGCTATTACAAACTTATTAAGGTTTAGGGAGATTGGTTTTTAATAATAGAGGGTTAAATCTTTGCTTTTAAGGGGTATTTGGTTTACAAATCTTCTCCAAAACTTAACGATCCCCATATATTGCTCGAAGTCATTCATGGCTCAATGATGTTGAACGCTTTTGGGGGTAGGGAGGTCGCTGGATCGACCCCCGCCCCCTCTATTTTTAAACACAATTTGAAACATTTCTCTAACATAGGAAACCGACACCACATACATGGTAGAGAAAAAAATTTGGCAGAATGGTAGGCGAGGGGAGTGAAATGCGAAAGATAACGGGATCAAACCCTAACCACAACATTTTTAGTAAATAAAACTGACTATTGAAAGCATCGGAGGATGGGAGTGCTGACAAGTTACCACGTGGCACCATCTCAATGGGCCATGTGGCATTTCCTAATTCACTGTTGAAGACACGTCAATGCCACTTGGAGGACACATATCCAAATCTGCTTGGTCTGCGCCAATTTTACATGCCACATTAGCTTGCCACATCACTACCTAGTTGTCAAAGACACATCACTGTATGGTTGCCCTGTCACCATCATGTCACCTATCGTACACCACATCACTTGCTCAGTTTGTTGTATGGACCACCACGTGTCAATCTATTATTGGACCACATCACCGTCTGTATGATACAAACTATTGTGTTAGCATGTTGATGTCAACATCAATACAGTCCAATCAACTTAGTCAACCTAGGTGAGGGGAGTGAAATGCGAAAGGTCATGGGGTCAAACCCTAACCAAAACATTTTTAGTAAATAAAACTAACTGTTGAAAGTGACGGATGATAGGAATGCCGATGAGTTTCCACGTGGCACCATCTCAATGGGCCATGTGGCATTTCCTAATTCGCTATTGAAGACACGTCAATGCCACCTAGAGGACACATGTCCAAATTTTCTTGGTTTGCGTCAACTGTACATGCCACATCAGCTTGCCATGTCACTACCTCATTGTCAAAGACACACCACTGTATGGTTGCCTTGTCACCATGCATGTCACCTGTCGTACGCCACATCACTTGCTCGGTCAGCCATACAGACTACCACGTGTCAATCCATGATTGGACCACATAACTGTCTGTATGATACAAACTGATGTGTTGGCATGTTGACGTCAACATCAATACAGCCTAATCAACCTAGTCTACCTACAACTTTGACTGTCCATATCTTCAACATACGAGCTCTGATTTTGGACATGAGCGACATTGGGATTGTCTCATCGAGCTCTTCATCTTGATGTCAATTTCAACAAATTTCAAAATGATCAATTTTTTTGTCTTTTTGACCGATCCCCTAGTACCCTGTTTGACCCAACTTTGGCTAAGCATAACTTCAGCATACAAGCTCCTTTTAACTCTGTTCAAGTTGCATTGGGTTCAATTTTTTGAACACTTTGACATGGCGATGTTTTCTGGAGCATATAGAACACTTCAAATTTGTACAAAAAGTATCCACCTGGATCATAGAGGTGTGTGAACATACAACTCTACTTATTAAGGAAGTGATTGAAATGTTTTCAAAACTTTTGCCAAAGTAATGTAAAAGTCTCTACTTGCATTAGTTGATTCACCATGGTTCAAATTGCATACCCAATCAAATTGGTCATACTTAGTTAGAGAAGTCTAAATTTGTATTGTCAATTGGTTATGTAGGTGTAGAGAAGGAGGACTAGTTGCTTCAGGACTCTAGGTCATGGGAGAGTCCTAGACAATAGGCTGCCCTAAACTACCTCAAGCTTTGCTAGGCAATTTTGAAAGGTTAAGGTGTTAAGGCTAAAAAGGAAGAGCAATTTGGATACTACTATCCTTTTGCTAAACCAAATGTTTCATGGGGTCAGGAGAGCTAATTTTGAGGGTTCAATCCACTACCTAGAAAAATCACTTTCTAAGGATGACAGCACAACACATTGGCATCTCAAATGTGCACTGACATTCGTATGGACATCAGGTCTTAGGAACATATTAAAACACTAGAGAATCAACTAACTTCCTAACTGCTAAGGGTTTATAATATGACATAATACTAGAAAAGTGCAGAACTGAAGTACAACAAGAAGAATACTACCTCTAAGCTAAGCTGGAATTGACAAAGAGAAGGTGAGAAAAGCAGACCTTTATACCTGAGAGTCACATCTTCTAAGAGCTCCACGCGAAGACACCTACACACATAAGACCAAGGAAAATGTTGGGCCTATTTTTTAGAGGATTGCCTCAATCAGTCTCCCACTTTGGTGTTTTCATCTCCATAGACAGTCAAATAGAAATAGGATATGGAAAATGATGCAAAAATAGAAATAAATAATGCTAAGAGGAATCACCAACAACAAGTATGCTATGTAAATACACAAAATGATGCAAAGAGCAGTAGTAAAGAAAAATACCACCTCCATAGCTACAAACACTCAAGGAAAGTAGCGGGAGGAGAGAGCTTGCAAGTCCTCCAACAATAGCGTTATCACAACAAATAGAGTGTAGGAACCAAAAAATAGTAGTTTGCAGCCACAAGAAAGTGATGTAGAATCTTGAAAATGTGAGAATGAAGCTAAGAGTGTGTATTAGAATGGAGTGGAATCAAGAGAGAGTGAACTAATGAGAAGATAGAGAATTTGAACTTGCAAAAGGAGAAAAATGTGTTTCTCATCAGCCAAGGGAGGTAGAGATGTTACACTTCATCACTAATGTCTAGAAATGTAATGCCTTTGTGGATTCCAGAGGCATGAATCTTGTCACGACGGCAGCGCGATGCACACGCGTCCCTAAAAAAGATTCCTCCACTGACACGAAAACAAGTTGCCAATTAGGTGGAGAAAGGTGGTGAATGTGGATTTGCATCATCATATTTTCATTTTCTAAGGTAGGGGTGATGTGAATGGGAAATTTTCCTAGGGGTGCAAATTCACTCCATTACATTTTGCCCCCACTTTAGCGAGCATGTGTGTTGGTACGAATGTGAGGTAAAGTAGAAAGAAGTTGAAGATAATATACCTAAATCGTCTGTTGGGAATAGGATGTCATTTAATTGTAATCCTAAACATTATTTCCTGTATCTCCTAAGTCCTTGGAAAGTGTTCCCCAAACACTAGGATTAGAAAGAGATTAAATTCAAATGAAATGAACATGTAAATTGACATTTGTAATTAATTCTAAATGATAGGAACATGTTGGGACACCCATGAAGAGCTCCTACAAAATAGGAGCACATGGGGCACCCACGTGGAAGGTGGAACTCACCTTGATTTAAGTTAACTGTTTGGAGTAAAAGATAATACTTCAGTAATGCATGTAAAGATCCTAGAAGTTAGGGATTGATGTTTACATGCATGAAGTTCAGTTAAGTTATCTTTAGTTGCATGTAGTTAGTTTTAGTTGAATGATAGTTGACTTCAGTTGACTTGGAATGCATGACTAATGACTTGAGTTGCATGATAGATAACAGGTGATACATTCAATTAAGTGGGGATGATCAATCATGCATCTTGTTTGCATGAATTTATGGAGAGATATGTTTCAGTTAACAAAGATTGACTTGGACCCACCTTGGGTGCCCAATTTGGCATCTTGGAGTTAACACTTTTGCATGATAAGATATTTTATAAGGCTGAATTAAGTGGGCCCATTCTTGGGTGGCAACTTTGAGGATAAGCTTACAAGATATCTTCGGGATCAATGTTAAGTTATGACTTCAGTTTGGGATGCCCAAATTGTTAGGGTTAGAAATGGTAGATATCTAACAATTAAATGCAGATTTTAATTAATAAATAGAGAAACTAAAACACACACAGAATAAATCATAACACAAAGAATTTAATGTGGTTCACCCAATCTGGGCTACATCCACCAAACCGCAGCCATCCAATAATTTTATTATCCAGTGCAAAAACCTATTACAATCTTGCGAATAATCGTGTTTTTCATCATACTGTAACACCCATCCGAACCCCTTTTTAACAAGCTTAGAAGCTTCCAGATTTTGGGTTCTACAAAATTGAATTTTTTTTTGTTGATTTTTTTCTTTTTTGGTGATGACGCGAAAAAGTAGGAGGAAATTTTTTCTCGAGGGCTACCGCCCCCGAACCCCCGCTCGAGGCCCAACTCGACCCCGGACCCCGACAAGGATACATGTCGGGGTGTATAGTATACCATGGGCTATACAGTATAGCATGATCAGTCACCACATACCAATAATCTCCCACTTGGAGACTGATCAGGCTCCACACCAACACATCTCCCACTTGGAGATTGATCCTGGACAACACTACTGCAATTACAACTCCCACTGGAAATAAGTACCTTGGACCCTGCTGCTTTGTTATACTTGAATTTAACCTTGAAGGCCAACCAAAGCTGAAGAGGAGCTCAGCTTCTCCCTTGTCACTGCCTTTGTAAACATATCCGCTAGATTGACATCTGTATGTATCTCGTCTAGCTTCACCTGTCCATCCTCCAACACCGACCGAATGAAATGATATCTCAACTGTATGTGTTTTGTTTTAGAATGCAAGGCAAAATTCTTTGCAAAATGTATAACACTCTGGCTATTTGTAAACAAGTAATTTTCAGCCTATTGTTTTCCCAACTCATCCATGAAAAGTTGCATCCATATCATCTCCTTTGTCGCCTCTGTTGCAACAACATACTCTACCTCTGTGGTGGATAAAGCAACCACCTTTTGCAATCGAGAAATCCAACTCACTACTGTCCCACCAACTGTAAAAACATAACCTGTGGTACTTCGCCTGGTATCTATATCCCCTGCCAAATATGAGTCAACATAGCCTTTTAAATTAGTGTTAGAGCCCCCAAAACATAAACATTTATTGGATGTACCTCTCAAGTACCTGAGAATCCATTTTACCACATTCCAATGCTCAACTTCAGGATGACTCAAATACCTGCTAACAACTCCTACGCCATGTGCAATATCCGGTCTCGTGCATACCATGGTGTACATTAAATTGCCTACAACTGAAGCATATGGTACCTTGGACATTTTTTCTTCCTCCTCTTGTGTCTTTGGACACATATCCTTAGTCAATTTAACATGACTAGGCAAAGGTGTGCTGACAGCTTTTACATTCTCCATATGAAATCTCTGCAACACCTTTTCAACATAATTAGCCTGAGATAAAAACAATTTTCTATTTTTCCTATCTCTACAAATTTTCAGACCAAGGATTTTTTTTGCTGCCCCCAAATCCTTCATAGCAAAAGATTTTTCTAACTGTTGTTTTAGCTCACTTATGTGATCCATGTTAGACCCTGCTACAAACATGTCATCAACATATAAACATAAAATAATGTAGTTGTCATTATACAACCTCTTAAAATAAACACAATGGTCAGAATTACACCAACTATAGCCTTGCTCAACCATAAAACTATCAAATTTCAAGTACCATTGCCGAGGTGCTTGCTTCAAGCCATATAAACTTTTCTTCAATCTGCACACTAGTTTCTCCTTACCTTTGACCTCAAATCCTTGTGGCTGATCCATGTATATTTCCTCTTCCAAATCACCATGGAGAAAAGTTGTTTTAACATCAAGCTATTCTAAATGCAAATCTTCAGCAGCCACAATACTTAAAACAATACGAATAGAAGTCATTTTAACAACTGGAGAAAAAATCTCATCAAAATCAATACCCTTTTTCTGTGCAAATCCTTTTACAACTAATCTGGATTTAAATATTTTCTTACGTCCATCCTCCTCTTTCAGCCTATAAACCCATTTGTTTGGTAAAGCCTTTTTACCTGCAGGCAACTTGCATAATTCCCAATTCTGGTTTTTCAGCAAGGAGTCCATTTCTTCTTCCATTCCATGCTCCCCTTGAACCTTGGTACATCCCACTTGCATAGCTTCATCATAATATTCTGGTTCACTAGCATGAGTTAACAAAATAGTATACAAAGAGGGAGAAAATATTTTTGGAGGCCTACTTATCCTTGAAGATCGTCTAACAGGAGTTTGTGGTATTTGTTGTTGTTGTTGTTGCTCGGCATGAGGAACCACTGAAAAATCATTGTTTGGAATATGATCCAGCTTCTTGCATAACTTTCTTCTCATGTTGCGACAGTCTTTGTACAAAACTTTCTCATTGAATATGACATCCCTACTTCTCACAATTTTACGATTTTCAAAATCCCAAAGCCTATAACCAAATTCATCAATATATATCCAACAAATATACATTTCTTTGATTTTGCATCAAGCTTGGTTCTATTTTTAGAATCTACATGTGCAAATGCTTCACAACCGAAGGTTTTGAGAAAAGAATAACTCACCTTCTGACCTTTCCATGCTTCCTCTGGAATACCACAACCCAAAGGATTAGAGGGACCTCTATTAATTAAATAAACAACAGTGTTTACAGTCTCTGCCCACATTTTAAAGGTAGCCCAACATGCAATCTCATAGTTTGTGCATGCTCCATTATTGTTCTATTCATGTGCTCAACCACTCCATTTTCCTATGGAGTCCTTGGAACCATTTTCTGCCTACGAATACCATTAGAGGAACAATAATCTTCAAAATATTTGTTGCAATACTCACCACCATTATCAAATATGAGACATTTTAGCTTTTTACCCGTTTCATTCTCAACCAAGCTTCTCCATTTTTTAAAAGTTTCAAATACATCAGATTTCTGCCTAAGGAAATAAATCCATACCTTCCTAGTTGCATCATCAATGAATGTAACATAATACAGAGAGCCACTGAGAGAAGATACATGAGTTGGTACCCATACATCTGTATGCACAAGCTCCAATTTCTCATCTTTCTTTTGCTTCCCATCCTTGAGAAAACTTACTCTCTTTTGTTTTCCATACACACAACTTTCACAAAAATCCATATTAAAACATTTTAGACTTGGTAAAACGTTATTTGAATGAAGTACTTTCATACCTTTTGCACTCATATGCCCAAGTCTATTATGCCACAGTGCTGATTTAGAGTCCACAACAACTGTATGATCTTCTACCTGCTGAACTGCAACAACTGTTCCTGAACATTGACCTTTTTCCATAACAATTAAAGTAGAAGGAACAGTATGACCTGTACAAAGATATAAGGTGCCTACTTTCACACCTTTTAAGGCACCCTTTGTGACCTTCCAATTTTTATCACTAAATGTAACAACACAACCTTCATCATCTAGTTGCCCTGTTGAAATTAAATTTCTGCTTAACTTTGGAACATGCCTTACCTCATGTAGTGTAGCCAATGATTCTATTCTCAAGAACTTAATCTTGATTCTTCCTTTCCAACACCACAAGGTTTGTTATCTCCTAAATAAACCAGCCCAAAATCCTCTTGGACATAATCAAGAAAATAACTTCTATGGGGGTAGCATGAAATGAAGCCCCTGAATCTAACACCTAAGAATCATCAATATTATCAAGGGAAAGAATCAAAACATCCTCATCTGATTTATTACTTACCACATTTTCCTCTTTACTTCCTTCCTTTTTGTCTCCTTTATTTTTCTGAGACCAACAATCTTTCTTTAAATGACCCAGCTTACCACAGTACCAACAATCCGTCTTGTCTCTAGATTGGGACCTTCTATCCTTTAATTTTCTCGCGGACTTCCCATGATTTCTGAAATTGTTTCCTCTCTCCTTTGTTCTCGGCCTCTCGCCAGATTCAAACATCAGCTTAATGTGGATGTTCCACCTAAGCTTTTCCACGGTCTCTCTCTCAAAATAACACCTCAACAACATCATCAAATTTCAATGTATTCAACCGTGAAACAAAATTGCTAACAACCATTACCAAGCTATTCCAGCTTTTAGGAAAAGAACACATAATCAAAAGAGCCCTAACTTCTTTATCAAAGTTTACTTTTATAGAAGTTAATTGACTAGTGACCATATTAAACTTATTTAAATGATCAGTAACTGACCCACCTTCTACCATTTTCATATTAAATAAACGCTTCATAAGAAATACCTTATTCGAAGCGGAAGGCTTTTCATATAACTTCACCAAGGTTTCCATCAACTCTTGAGTTGTTTTTATTATTGTAATATTGAATGCCACTGATTGTGCCAGGCATAAACGAATACTACCAAGATCCTTTCTATCTAAATCTCCCAGTCCTCATCAGACATTATTGCGGGTTTCTTGGTTTTCCCTTCCAATGACCGCCATACATCCTTCTGATAGAGATAGTCCTCCATCCGCATCTTCCATAACTAATAATTCTTCCCATTAAACTTCTCAACCTTCTTACCCTCGTCTGCCATTGCTCCCACTCAACCGTGAGACCTTCCTACAGATGATAATCGAAACACAACCCGCTCTGATACCACTTGTTAGGGTTAGAAATGGCAGATATCTAACAATTAAATGCATATTTTAATTAATAAACAGAGAAACTAAAACACATACAAAATAAGTCATAACACAAGGATTTTAATGTGGTTCACCCAATTCGGGCTACATCCACCAAACCGCAGCCATCCAATAATTTTATTATCCAGTGCAAAAACCTATTACAATCTTGTGAATAATCGTGTTTTTCATCATACTGTAACACCCCATCCGAACCCCTTTTTAACAAGCTTAGAAGCTTCCAGATTTTGGGTTCTACAAAATCGAATTTTTTTCGTTGATTTTTTCCTTTTTCGGTGATGGCGCGAAAAAGTAGGAGGAAAACCCAGGCAAGGATACATGCCGGGGTGTGCAATATACCATGGGCTATACAGTATAGCATGATTAGTCGCCACATATCAACACAAATGGATGAAGGACTTGTTTTGACATTGTTTTTCACGGTAGAACTCTACTTACAAAGAATAGGTGTGGGTTTTGTGAGATAAGCATTGTGCTTTGTAATTGTAAACTCTTTGGATTTTACAAGGCTCATTATTGTCTATATTTTGTAGCAAGTTGAAGAGAGTTTTATCAGATTTTATTGCAGGTTGTAAAGAAGAATTGTTGAAGGCAAAAGAAGCATCTCAAGCAAGGATTGGAATTATTGTAATCTTATTCTGAGATTAAATAATACATTGATTCTTGGTGGAGTTTTTTCCCAAAAGGTTTTCTCCACAGTATATGCTATGTAACTTCTTTCTTCTGGTCTTATTCTTCTACAATCTTCTGTCTACTTCTACAAATGGTAAAATGAATTAAACAGATAATCATCCACAAAGAAATTGTAACAAATAATACTTAATTAGATCTACAACTACAATAGTTTTACAAAGTATTAAGCTACATAATTACCTCCATTTTCAACATTTGGTATCAAAGCTAACAGTTGGGGTAGAGTTTGGGAAGCCTTTCTCTTAAAATTTTGAAGGTTTTTTGGCTATAGTGGGAGCTTTTACTATTGTGTTATTGCTGATTTTTGAAAACAAGTTTGTTATAGTGAGTTTCAATTCTCGTTTAGATATTGAAATATTCAATGGATTTAATTATGAGATGTGGAAACTAAAAATGGAGGATCTCCTTCAAGAGAGAGATTAGTGGTTAGTTGTTAGTAATGAGTCACCTACAACGATGTCAGATGAGGATTGGGCTAAGCTTGATAAGAAGGCAAGAGGGACCATAAGATTATGTCTTGTTGATGTTTTTCTCTTGAATGTTTATGAAGAAACTACTGCATATAAATTGTGGAAGAAAATAGGTGATATTTATCAAACTAAAAGTCTTACTAATAAGTTGTATCTGAAAAGATAGTTGTATTCTTTAAAGATGAAAGATGGTGATTTTGTTACAAATCATTTGAATGCTTTTAATTTGATTATAAGTCAATTAGAATTTGTAGATGTAAAGGTAGAAGATGAAGATAAATGCATTTTGTTACTTTGTTCTTTACCAGAATCTTGGGAAAATCTAATTGTTTCTATCAGTGGTAGTGGTGCAGATCCGAAGATGGAAAATATAATTCCTACTCTCCGATCAGAGGAGATGAGGAGGAAGTCTAAAACAAAAATCCAAGATGCTTTGTTTGTAAAAGGTAGGCCTAAGAAAAAGGAACCTAAGGGAGACAAGGATGGAAAGGGTAAGTCTGAAGGACGAAGTAAGGTAAAGTGTTGGAACTATGGGAAATTGGGACATGTGAAGAAGGATTATAAGAACAAGAAAAAGAGTTCTGATTCTTCTATAGAGGAATCCTCAGATGACAATAATCATGATTTGATCATTTCATGTAAGAATGTTAATGATGACTATTTTCTTGATGTTAAAGAGTGATCTTCATGAAGAGGATAGTAGTCATGATGCCATGTGTAGCTTGTACCATGGTTCAATGGGAGTGGTTGGAAGTGACATGGATGCATCATTGGTAAGGTTACCTTCATGTGTTTGGAGATATGATTTATTGGTTTAGAGTGTATTTGTCATGGTGTCATGGTATACTCTTGATTCCATATTAGAGTTTGACATATTACATGTTCTCTTGAGACCAGGATGTATGTTATGGTGCATGTGATCTCCTAGTAGGAGATAGTTAGATCATGTTGTCATGTTTATGTTCCTGATTCATGATTGGAGCTTTGACATTGATCTTGTGTAGTTCTCTTAAGTATTGGGTACATTAATCATTTGCTTGATTACTTCACGAAAGTGCTATGTTGCATTTGGAGTTTGGCATGGATTGGTTGGTTATAGGTCCTCATGGATACTTGGAGAAATAGGTGAGGCTTGAGTTCTCTTATGGTAAGAGATATATGTTGGAATGGTTACTTGTAAGAAAAACATTTTCAACAGTAAAGACCAAGAAGCCTACACCTTAGTTGGACGTGAGTTCAACACACTCGGTAGTTTCACATGCCTCTAAAGAGGCAGTTTGGATACAAAGACTTGGGAAAGGTATTGATTTTAATTGCAAGTAGGTTAAACTTGAATGTGATAGTTAGAGTGCTATGTGTTTAGCCAAAAATCCTATGTATCATGCTCGTAATAAGCATGTTGATGTTCAGTATCACTTTGTGCGAGAAATGGTTGAGATTGGGAAGGTATTAGTTAAGAAAGTTGAAACTTCAATTAATGTTGCAGATTATCTTATGAAACTAGTTCCTACAGATAAGTTCTCTTGGTTTTAATCATTTGCTTGAAGCTTCATGATTATGCAGGTTGCATTTGAAGTTGGCATGGATTGATTAGTTGGTGCAAGAAGGCCATTGGCCTTGAGTCCTGTACTTGATTTATAATAATGATTCCTTGTTTAGAATAATTGGAATGTATAATGTCAAGTGGGGGAATGTTGGGAAGAGGATGCCATTTAATTGTAATCCTAAACATTATTTCATGTATCTCCTAAATCCTTGGAAAGTGTTCCCCAAACACTAGGATTAGAAAGAGACTAAATTCAAATGAAATGAACATGTACATTGACATTTGTAATTAATTCTAAATGATAGGAACATGTGGGGATGCCCATGAAGAGATCCTACAAAATAGGAGCACATGGGACACCCACATGGAAGGTGGAACTCACCTTGAGTTAAGTTAACTGTTTGGAGTAAACGATAACACTTCAGTAATGCATGTAAAGATCCTAGAAGTTAGGGATTGATGTTTACATGCATGAAGTTTGGTTCAGTTCAGTTTAGATCAGTTCAATTCAGTTCAGTATCAATTCAGTTCAGTTCAATTCAATTCAGATCAGTTTAGTTATGGTTCAGTTATCTTCAACTGCATGTAGTTAGTTTCAGTTGAATGCTAGTTGACTTCAGTTGACTTGGAATGCATGACTAATGACTTGAGTTGCATGAAATATAATAGGTGATACATTTAGTTAAGTGGGGATGATCAATCATGCATCCTGTTTGCATGAATTGATGGAGAGATATGTTTCAGTTAACAAAGATTGACTTGGACCCACCTTGGGCACCCAAGTTGGCATCTTAGAATTAACACTTTTGCATGATAAGATATTTTATAAGGATGAGTTAAGTGGGCCCATTATTGGGCACCAATTTTGAGGATAAGCTTACAAGATATCTTCAGAATCAACGTTGAGTTATGACTTCAGTTTGGGATGCCCAAATGGATTAAGGACTTGTTTTGACATTGCTCTTCATGGTAGAACTCTACTTGCAAAGAATAGGTGTGGGTTTTGTGAGATAAGCATTGCGCTTTGTAATTGTAAACTCTTTGGAGTTTACAAGGCTCATTATTGTCTATAAATTGTAGCAAGTTGAAGAGAGTTTTATTAGATTTTATTGCAGGTTGTGAAGAAGAATTGCTGGAGGTAAAAGAAGCATCTCAAGCAAGGATTGGAATTATTGTAATCTTATTCTGAGATTAAATAATACATTGATTCTTAGTGGAGTTTTTTCTGGAAAGGGTTTC
>VDFB02381123.1:0-19908 GCA_007258455.2 Sequoia sempervirens | reverse complement strand
ATCTTCACCTATAGCAATTTCTCCTACAACAATGCCTGTTGCCACCACTAGTTCGCCATCATCTTCTGATAAGGCAGATCCCTCTAGGAAATTTAGAAAGAGGAAAGCTACGAGAGAACCTCCGATAGCTGCAACATTGCCAAGAAGAGTTTCAACAAGAAAACAATGTAAATTCTCCCCTGCTTCACCTCAACCTAAGGTTATCATAATTTCAGAGGAATCTGTAGAGTCTGAACATGATGTTTCTCAGAATGTGTCTGAGAGCGCTGCACAGAGTCCATTTGTTATTTCTGAAGAAGAACAAATTAAGACATGGGAAGTTGAGCATAATGAAAGGGGGGTACCAAGTCTCGATGACTTGGCCACTGTGGCTATGCAGATTTCAAAGGAAGCATAGTTTTCTCCACTATAGCAATAGGAATTCATCCTGCAGCAAGAGGAAGAATAGCCTAAACAATTGAAAGTGGCCAATAAAGCTTCATTACCCCCTGCAAATTGTCAAGCCATTGTTGTCTACAAAAAAAAAAATTAATTGAATTTTTGGAATATCTCAGAACCACAAGGAGACCGGTTACATTGCAAACCCTGAGTTTCGGCCACCTGGCCAAGACTGAAATGCAACAAAGTCTTTGGGAGGAAGAAAAGATGAAACTAAAAAGGGAAATTCAAAGGCAAAAACAGGAAATTTAGGAGTTAAAGGAGAAAATGGATGAAATGCTAAAGGTAACTGGTCAGATCATGGAGTGTCGACCACCACCCAAAGTTTATGCTTTGTGCCTCAAGGAACAATTTTTGTGGTTCCAGTTAATGAGAATTTCCAGGAATCAAGATCTTGTTATTCATATTGCTAAAGAATTCTATGATGCATACCAGGCAGCTCTTGATTGGTTAAGGAATTCTTTGTGTGAATTTTATTTACATGGCTTTATAATTCCCCTTGAAATAGAGTGGAATCCACTTTTGTACATTGGCAACATTCATTTAAGATCACTCATGTCTTGGGTAGCAAATGAAGCTAATTATGGCAGACGGTTGGAAGCATATGAAGAAGCCGAAAGGGGTGAGCCTATTCCATTGCTCTCAGAGAGTTCAGACCCCTATACAATGTTGAAAACCTGGCTTGCTGTGGCATATGGCTTCAATAATGATACAATTAGGATGGAAATATTCGATCTCAAAAAAAAGGTGTATGATGAGTTTCAAGAATAGACATACTCATTTTGGAAGCTGTCATACTCCAGGATTGAGAAGAGATGGGAGAGATTGACTATTGGGGTAAGAAGGTCTGAGCCTCACAATCCCCTGAATTTTACAGCAGCTCTCAAAAGATCAAACAGATACATACAATTGGGCCTTCAAAAGAGGTTTGAATTGTGGTTGCCCTTGACATTTAGACCTCCTGTGCTGATGTGGGCTCTTTATCCCTACCAAGCTACAAATATTAATGAAGATACAGAAGCTTGTAGGTATGAAAGGTAGCAGAGTTTCAGAGGTTTTTATTACAAATTCAGAACTTCATTTTAGGGTCATGCCTCAACCACTGATTTCAGAGAAACCACTAGAAAGTTTAATGTTGGAGGACCAGCATTAGGTTAAGTAGGGGGAAAATGATGAGCCCAAAATATGCTCATAATTTGGGTATCATGGTGTACTTTTAATACCCTTACTTTTGTTGTTCATGGTTGTTTAACTCTTTAGAAACCTTTTATTGGGGGATATCCTGTAGCAATACACCTTTATATTCCTGCAACCTATCATGTTGACATGTCTATATTTATTACCACTGTTTGACTTCCCAAATGACTAGTACAACGCATGTAGTTTTTGACTGATGAAATAGATTTAATATGTGATTAATGAATGAATATCGTGTATTTTCCATGTGTCTTCTTTTGCATCTATTACCTTGTGTTTTGCAGGTTGTTGAAGAAAGTATGAGTGAGCCAAGTGCAGCTAATCTCAGCCTTGTAGTAAAGTCCATTTCCTGCACAACTTCAAGGTAGTTATTCTGGTGAAGACTTTGACCGAAATTGTTGGGAAGGAATTTAAATGTCAATTAATCTAGAAAGAGTGGAGTGCTAGATTCTCTCTCTGGATCGGGTTGAATGGATAAACTTATTTATGAAGTCTATTCCTCAGTTTTTGGGATACATTTTACATCCATGTTTTTCTCTGTTAGGGTTAGTTAGTTAGTTGTTTTCCTAATTTAAATAAGTGTTCCTCCTAGGTGAGTGAGCAAGAAGAAGGATAAGGAATAATAAGAAGCATAATGAGCGTAGAATGCATAACATGTAAGAATTAGTATTATGATAAGAGACACAATTTTGTGTTAGTTTTGATATGAGCAAACAATGTATATCATTCTGAGTTATGAATAAAAAGCTGATGAAGTTCTGAGTTCAATACTGGCATAAGTAGTTGATGCTTGCTAAGGGGGCCCACTTAGTAAGTATCTGTAGTTAGTTAGTTAGTCATTCATTTTCTATTGATCAAAAGTTATATTTCATTCTTGAAGTTTCTATGCAAACTCAGTCCTATATTGTTCCTGCAGCATCGGGAATCCATCCCTGTGTTTGTTCCTATAGCATAAGGCTAGTTCATAGTTTGTTTCTCAGTCGTAGCTATTATAATTTCTCCTTTGGTTAAATTATGGTTGAGTTTAGAGAACTTTGCATTACCTTCCTGTAACGTAGGTAGAATTCTTTCCAAGTATGTATTTTTGATAGGTTGTGACTGAAACTGGTTCTTAGTGCACATACAGTGCTGCTCCATTTCAAGTATACGTTCCCTGGTTTAACAAGTAAATGAATGACCATGAAAAGATATTAGTCGCCTGCTAGAATTTCCAATTCCCAGGATAGGTTTTGCCGTGATTTTCATATCCTTTTGTGGGCATGACCAGGAGGGAATTTTTTTGAGTGTCAACATTCATTGGATGGAAAGGTGAAGGCATGGAAGTGGTATTTTCAATTCCTAATGCACCATTTTCCATACTAGGAGTAGGATCTCGTGAGATCCCAAGGTCCACAACGAAAGTGCTATCACGAGATGCCATGAGTCTAGAACTTCTTCTCACTAAACTATTATCAACAAGGCACCAAACACTCATACAAGTACCACAAAGGGTGGGTGAATGTAAATCCAAGCTAATCTAAGAGATCTAAAATTCATATAAGAGAAATTTTGCTAACTGTAATAGAGATATAACTACAAAAAATAAAAATGCAAAAGAATGAGAAAAAAATGCTAGAAATTCTATCTAAAAAGTGGAGAGGCACTGAATCATGTTGGGTAGAAAATGAGTCCTAGTATGAAGTTTTTCATTTTTTTTTAGCTATTTAAAGATGCTTTAAATTCTCTAAAAAATGCAATTATAGATGCAAAATGCAGATTTTAAATTTTTTCAATGAGATGTAATGCAAGAATGAAATCTAAATGAAGTTTTCACTAGTGCAAAATGAAAAAGTCCTAGAATGCAATAACAAAACAATATCCTAATTGAATGTTAATGCAAATGTAAGCTAAGATGCAATATGTAAATACAATTAGAAATACAAAGTGTTAAAGAGTTGGGTTGACCAAAATGAAACATAGATTTTTGGGACCCTAAAGGCTACTCTTGTACTTCAAGGGTTTTTCACCTAAAAGGAGAGAGATAGGACCAAAAGTGCTAATGATTCACTCAAATCAGGATGTATGCAATTTTTTTTAATGTAAATGAAGATTAATAATTGCAATTGACTAATCCAAATGAATGAAAATGAATGAAAAAGTGAAATTAAAGCTATGTTTGAAAACACATCGTGATATCCAAAAAATGAAGAAAATGAGGAAAATATGCATAATAGAAAGAGATGAGTCAAATTAGAGTCCACCTAGGCAAAGTGATGATTATGGCATGTCTTGAATTTATTAATTTTTCATAGTGGGACTCATTCTCTCAGGGTGGCGAATCAATCCTCCTAGTGAAAAAGTGTCGGGAGATGGTTGAATTTATTGATTTTTCACAATGGGACTCATTCACCTAGGGTGGTGAATCAGTCCTCCTCTAGGTGAAAAGTGTCATGATATAGTTTCTTGTGTACATGTCAGGTTGGTAAAGTCAGTTCTGCATAAAACAAACACAATACTCCCTTCAATCTTGAAATGGACTCAAGTTGACTTGAAGCATCTAGTTGACTTAAAAATCAATCTTCAACACCTAAATGCTTGTCAAATATACATAAAAAGAGATGCAAAAGAACATGCAATAGGGGAAAAGTGATTGAGGGTTAGTGAATAGTATTTTTCCTTGGTCAAACCCCACTTTTGGTAATTAAACCCTTGAAAAGATAATGAAACCCTTGAGAAGATAATGAAATGAAAGATAAAGCAATAACATGCAAATGTTATCCACTTACCTAACCCTCGATGATGTAAATCTGAAGTAATGTCAATGGCTGCTTCAAAGTGTTTGTATAGTGCTGGAGAAGATGTTGTAATATGATTGAATGTTTGAATGTGATGTTTGATTGAATGCTTGAATGACTGGGGTTGAAATGAGGTGAAAATCACTTATTTATACAAATCTTGTGCCTTAGTATCTGTTCATACTTCATCACAGACCAACATCAATTGATTTTGAATAAAATCCAAAATGGAAATTTAAAATATTTTTAATTTAGGTCCAAGGAGGGCTCATCTGCCACCCATGGCGAATTGGTCCCACCTAGAACTTAAAAACATGTGTCAAAAAAAATGTTCTATTTAATGTTATTTGTTAGGATAGCATTCAAAAATACACTTAATTAAGTCATATGAATGTATAGAGGGACCAAATAAAGCATGAGAAAGGTTTAAATAGTGAAAATATGCGTAGAAAAGCATGAAAGCTTGTTACAAGACCTTACAACACTTTAAAATAGGACTTGTTAAGTGATGAAAAGGTGATTTTTAGGTGAAATGTAATAAATAAAGTTTAGAAGAATGTAGAATTTTCTTACAAAACTTCACAACACCTTCACAAGACATCATTCTTTTATTTTTAGTACCTAAATAAGAATGCTCAAGACATGTTACAACATAAAATTAGAGCAACATAGTTCCAACACCATGAAACAAAACCTAAAAGGCCATGAAAATGACAAGCAACCATTTTTTGATGGCACAGGTTGCTAATGAGACACATAATGAATTTTTGATGTCTATGATTGGTGAGATGAAATTATTTTTGGGATTGAAAATTAATTAGTTAGACAAAGGGAATTTTATATCTCAGTCCAAGTATGTTCAAAGGAATTGCAGAAGAAGTTTGGTATGGAAGATTCAAAGCTAGTTGGTACACCTATGGTGATCGGATGCAAGTTGACAATAGAAGATGATTATCTGAAAGAAAATCAGACAAGATATAGATCAATGATTGGTGGATTGTTGTATTTAACTCAAAATAGGCCTCATATCATGAATGTTGTATGTATTGTAGCAAGATTTTAAGCTAATCCAAAGGAATCTCATGTGATTGTTGTGAAGAGAATTTTTAGATACTTGAGGGGAACAACTAAATTTTCCTTATGGTACCCTAAAGAAGATGATATTACTTTGAGTGCCTTTACTAATGTTGATTCGGTAGGAGATGTAAATGATAGGAAAAGTACTAGTGGTGGAGCATTTTTCTTCAGTAAGTAGCCAATTTCATGGTTAAGTAAGAAGTAAAATGCCATTTCCTTATCTAATTTAGAAGTTGAATATATTGTTGCTGCTAAAAATTGTACTCAAGTCCTATGGATGATAAAAATGTTGAATAATATCAAAGTTGTGTATAATGAGCATATTTCTATATTATGTGATAATTCAAATGCTATTAAAATTTCTAAGAATCTATTGTTGCATTCAAAGATAAAGCATATATCTATTAAGTTTCACTTTTTGAGAGAAAAGGTGAGTGAAAAGGAAGTTAGACTAGAGTATGTTCCTACTAAGGAGCAAATTGCAAACATCTTTACCAAGTTGTTTCCTATGGATAATTTTGAGTATATCAGAGGGAAGTTAGGTGTGATTAACCCTCCTAATCAGAACTAAGGATGCATTGCATTGCATCATTCCATGCATTTCATAGTCATATCTTATTTCATATTGATGTTGTGGTGGCTTCTACTCAGGAGGAGTAGTCAGATCATGTTTAGATGCTTAGATATGTGGTTCAGATTTTGTGTGGAGCTTAGATATATCTGTCATTGATGTCAAAGGGGGAGAGGATCATGTGAAAAACTTTAGTTTTAATAAGGGAGAAGATCATGTGGAAGAGTTGAGGATAAAATGAGTCAAAGTCTAAGGGGGAGTAAGTGTCAAGAGTTAGTTGCATTGATGGTTTTTTTCACATCATGTGTTGCCATCAATGCCAAAGGGGGATATTTTTGGATGTTGTGGTTATGTTGTTGATATGTGGTTGTCATTGATATGAACACTATTAGCATTAATTCATTTGAAGTTGTATATGTTGAGGATATTGAGAAAATTCTAAAAGTGAAGTTCAATATTTTAGTAAGTTTTGTACATTGATGATCAAAGGTTGTGGACTAAATGGTTTCTTGCTCAATATATATAGTTTATCCAAGTTGATTTTGATTGATCTGTGTGAAGATTTGATTGAGTTATGGAGATTTTTATTTTGACATTTTTTCAATTACTTCAGTTGGTGATCTTGATTGAAGATGAGGATATTTTAGTTAGTTAAGTTATTGTAGATGATTCTTTGGCAATTCATGATGTTTTTGGATGTTTCTAGATCATGGTCTATCCTTGTTGCATATCTGCATTGATCGTTGTTCTTGTGGTTAGTGATTTTCTCTTCTGTGTTCATTTTTTTCTTGTTCTTTGCTGACATGGTGTTTATAGCATATGGTGGATCTTTAAGGAGTAATTAATTGAAGTTTATTCATGTTGGAGATGTTGATTTGGGTCTTTACTAAGTTGTGGCTAACCTTGGTTGATTCACATTAATAATATTTAATGTTTTGGGATGACAATTTATATTCATTTTATTATTTTGATGAGGCCAACTTGTAGGGATGAAATTTCTTATTGTAGATATATAAGAGAAAATTTTAATTTGAATTGAGGAGTGCGAGTGTATGCTTGGGTGTGCTTACGTGTGTGTGTGTGTGTGAATATTGATCTAAATCATTTTAAGGCAGAGTAGAGTGTGAAGAGTGAAGGAGAGTGAAGAAGTGCTCATGTGCTTAACCAGAACTGTGATCAGGGATTAACAGATGTTATATTATCAGTTCAAATCTTTGAAGATGTAATATGATTATTTTTTTAAGATAATGTGTCTTCATTTGGGTGGTTAGCCTTGTTCTAATTTAGCAATGAGCTCTAGGTAGTGTGCTTGAATGCATGTGCATTCCCCTTATTTCATTCTTTATACTTTTAATAGGGTATAATTTTGTGGACTAACATCTATCATCATTTTTCCCCTAATAGGGTTTCCACGTAAAAAGTATTGGTGTTGGGTATGTGCAAGTTCATTATGGAAAAAACAAGCCTTAAGTGGCAAAAAATTCAGAAAATCATAGTTAGGCAACTTGATGTAAAAATTTGAATAAATAAGTTATCTATATTATTTCAAAAAATATGTAAGAATAGAATCAGTAGAAAATTGAATGTAGTTTCTAAACTACTAGGTTTTTTTTTTTTTAAATCTATTTGGTGAAAATTTGAAATTTCAAAGAAGTAGTACTTAAATTTTAGAAAAAAAATAAGAAGTAGGTGTCTGCCTAACCACCCTAACCACAATAAAATGATAATATTCTTCATAATATTTTTAGATATATGCAGAGGGCTCATGCCCCTATGCGTGATGCATAATTTTGTAATCTTTTCCAAGTAAATAATTAATTATGATTTTTTGTTGTAACTTTTGAAAAAATATAAAAAATTCATATGTCTAACCACCTTTTAACTTGGTCAAAACTTCATGAGTCTCCATTTTTTTTTCTTAATCTTATAGTATGTGAAGCATAGAATGTGACACATTTTTTGGATTCAAAAAGTGTGATACTGTTTGAAAGTTATAAATGGTTTTCAATTAGCCTATGAATCAGGACTTTAGTCATAATTTGAATAGAAAATGAATAATAATTACTTATTAATTTGAAAGTAAAACACAATTTATATCGGTGGAAATATGAGAATCTCCTTTAAAAACCCTTTTCATTTCATCAATTTTGGGTAAAAAAATAGTCGTCAGCCACATACCCATCATATTGCCACTTTTTGGCCCATCATGATCCTGTACATACCATGTTATGTGTGTTTCTGATGTGTTGATGATTTATGCTTTCATGGTTAATAATCAGATCTGAGAATAGGGTTAATAAGTTGAATAAGTTTTAAATTTGTATGAAAATTGTTTCACCCCCCTCAGTTTCCTACCCTTGTGTTTCCAACATAGGGAAGGTTGTGATGGAGGAGATACAAAATTAAAAAAAGGGCATTTTTGGACAACCAAGTGGTATGATGGTTGGGCTCCAGAGTCTGATGAGAATAATTTAAACGAAATAGGGTTAGAATTATAGTTATTTTTATTATGATTACACTAGCATATATATCCTATGAATAATCTTTATTATATACATTGAGATATATCCTTCTTGAGGTGCCTATTTTACTATGTTTCAATTTGATAAAAAAAAATAGGCGCATTAGGAAAGATATATCTCAATATATTTAATATAGATTATTTTCAAGATATACATAATAGTAATTTTTACTTTTGAAATCTAAATATATCTTCATAGAAAAACTTTGTAAAAGGTATTCTCTACGAATTCTCAAAATATCAATTAAATTATATTTTCATATTTCATTTATGTGCTCAAGCATTCAATGAAATGTAGCCCATTACAAAAATGGGAATAACATGTCATCTTATTTCTCCACCAATCCCTAATAGATTGTTTTTATTTTCTCTATCTCAAGAGTGTAGATCACATAAAAAATGGTGGATATTTTTTAGGTGGTAATAACTAAATTAAAACTAGGACTAAATTGTACAATTTTATGCTATGAACTTGTGGGTTTCATTCTTAAGAAAAATTAACAATTGTGATTTATTATTGAAGTTATGATTAAAGGATAAAGTTTAATGTACATGAGTTCTTCACATACACCTAATACAACTTTATAAGACATCACAATTTAATTAATATATATTTATTGAATGTACTAATTAAATAAATTTTAGTCTAGAAAAATAGAGGATAATGGAAAATCTGAAACAATATAGTAAATTTGATATGTAGAAATTTGAACCAAATTATTTTAATTTAGATATGGTCTTGGATATAATATTGCACATAAAATATGTAATAAATAACTTCTTGTGAAATTTGATCATACAAAAGGGCATACAACAAATTCACAGTCACCAATTCAGTGATGAAAAATTCACTGCCAACAATTCACTAGGGGAAAATTCACCACAAGTAAAATTCACCACCAGTACTTCACTGCCACAAAAAAAAATCACATTAATAGTTTTGAAATATAAATTAAAAAATATTAATGCAATTAATTTTTTGTGGCAGTGAATTGTTGGTGGTGAATTTTACTTGTGGTGAATTTGTCATGGTGGTGAATTTTCCCCTAGTGAACTTTTGGTAGTGAATTTTCCATCGTGAATTGCTAGTCATGAATTGTTTTGTAACAATCCCAACATGAGATGCATTTGTATTTGAAACACCAAAATCATAAGATACATTTTATGAATTATGATAACTATGAAATATATGTATTTTTTATATATTCATGTGTTTTATAAAACTAAATCTAATATATTGAGGTTATTAATATGATATGTATATTGATTTCAAAGTGAAAAGATCTCTAAAAAATGTGTTGATGATTTAAGCTTTATCTATGTATTGGATCATAAAAAATATATCAATCAAACGTGTTGTAGATTAGATCACATGTTAGTAAGAAAGAAAAAATAAACATAAAAGGTTATATTCTATCGCTACTCTATTTTGACAATATTTTAAGGAAGATATTACACAAAAAATATGTTAATATAAAATTCTAGTTTATTAAGTCATGATTGTTGAGGAGGGAATTATTTTAATTAAGAGTTTATGTAATAAACACATGTATTGATCATAATACATTACCTATTTTTTTAGATTAATGATAAAATCCTCAATATTATCAATATTAAAAAGTGTAGAAATACATGTGTAAAGTGACAACACTTTACAAAAAGTTTACAAAATATGTGTGCAGGTAGGGGGATAATATATTAACTATTAATAAAAAGTACCTTTAAACTAGATATCTAAAATATAATCATCATTACAACTATGGTTAAGAATTATGGGTGCTCTTCAAGACACTTTAGTGGTGAAATGTGATTTATTTATCCTTGTGGATCTAGGATATGTGGGTGTTATTCGGACTTTGGGTCTTCTTGACATGGATAGGAGTGCTTCTAATTCTAGAATAGGTAGGTTTACTAAGGGGAGGATTTAGGGAGATGGTTGTTGGTTATCGCCTCCTCCTAGTGTGTTGAAAATCAACATTGATGGGCCTTCTAAAGGAAATCCTAAAGATAGTGGGATTGGTGGTATTAGAAGAGATAGTTCAGGAGTGATTTTTTTTTTTTCTTTTTTATGTATAGAGTTCATCAAAGCAACAAATTTATGAAGGCTAAATGTCTACTCTTTTCGATTTGAAACAAGCATGTGGCATCAAATAAAGGAGGATTTTTTTTTTAAAGTTTTCTTTTCATAGATATGGTTGTTGGCAACATGAGCATAATCATATACAGTTTTATCATTGATTTCAACATTATGGTTTGATGTCAACATTGAATTCTACATTGAGGTATAGTTAATTGGTGAAGCATGAGTGAGTATGGTAATTTTAATCCATTTTACAAGTGTAAGATTTTTGATCTAGTGTATAACTATAAGGAATCTATGGTAGAGAAACATCTTTCTAAACTAATCTCAAGAAGAAAATAATACAAAACTTTACATATACTTTGAATAGTTATAGGAACTTAAATAGAAATATCATGCATACCACAACATAGTGATTTACGTGGGGAAAAGCCTTTCAAGAGAAGAACCCCACACTCCAAAATCCACACAATATATTACTCCAAAATCACTAATATTATAATATATTTGTAGAGAAATCTTGTCACATGAGTATCACCTCTAGAGATCGAGAGACAACACAACTGCTATCAGACTCTCATAATACATCACAACACCACAATTGTAATACACTATCGTCATAAAATAGGGTTAGCTTCAAGGGTAAGATAGACCGACAAAATATCTACCATAATTTGAATCTAAAAACCTAATAATGAATGTGTAAGCACTTAATCTGCACTCTTGCTCAAACCATGAAAAATGTTAGAATTAGTTAATCTAAACAAGGAAAATACAATGCTCCTATGAAATACTTGACCATGGTGTAAATGCAAACAAGAAAACAAAATAATCAAAATAGCTAAATGAAAGCATATGAAAACATGTCAAACCCTATGCTATAGTGGGAGTGGTTCTCCTTTGATGTGGAAAGGATTCTCTTTCCCGTCTCCTTGATAAGCTTCCAATGATAATGAACAAGCCCCCAAAATGTGATGAAATGCAAGATGGATGTCCCTATAGTGAAATTGCATATGATTGTGGATCCATATTGTGAAGAGAATGCTTCTATTTATAGGATTGAAGAGTTGAAAAATGGAGAGATTGGAGGAATGTGGGACTAAAGGAGAGTCAATAAGATTGTGACACTTGTCACAAGTCTATTTGATGAAGGTGGAGAACATTTTGGGAAATGTGAAAGTAAAGAGGATGGAAGAGAAATAAATGCATATGGTTGAGGATTTGAAAGGATGTGGGTGAGGATGTAAGAGATATTAATGCATTTGGTTGAGATATAATAGAAGTTAATGCATGTGGTAAGAAAGTAAAATAAATGGAGTTATCGAAGGAATATTCCCAAAGTATATGCTTTTGTAACAGAAAATTGGATAATTAGTTAATTAAAAGAATTGATTCTCATGTGCAAGTGGGTTAGTTAATCAGGGGTTGGGTTTTACCAAGGTTGATTCAAAAGCTAGAGAATGGGTAATTAGGATTAGGAGTTAATTAATCTAGAATTAATTAACTTGGAGGAATTAGGAGATTTGACATTTGATTTCAATAATTTGATTTATTAAATTAGAAGAGAGGACTTTAGAGATTTGATTGATCTATTAAAATAAACATGATGAACATTGGTGAATTAATCTAATAAATTACTTTATTTGATTAATAGAGGAATTTGATGATAATTAATCATATTTAGATGCATAATATCAGTTAGGCCTATTTACATGTTTACATTTTTCCCCTCTTTAAAGAAGCATACCAGTTGTTTTGGTTCAAAGACTGATGTTTCCAAGATTGAAATTCAAAGATTTCCTATTTTTTTAGATGCCCCCCTATTGCCCCAACAAAAAAATTACATTGGTACACTGCCCCCTCAAGAGATCAGGAAAAAATTATGATTTAATAGGTCGAGCTCATGAAAAATATACTTTATGGATGTATGGATGTCTATATTATGAGATGCTTAGACTAATAGATCTATATTATGATGATAATGCAAATGAGATGTTTTTAAGATGCTTAAAATAATAAATCTATATTATCCTAAACAACTTAAATGATGATGTGATCCATGTGAGATGGATGATGTTTCCTATTATGATGATATGTATGAATATTGAGGATGCTAACGATTGGTGGATGTAGGATGGTTACAGATAGATTTTGAATGTCATGATACCTGTTAGTATGTGAAGAAGATAGAAGAAAAAGAGGGATCAACCCTTGACTCTGAGAAGATGTAGAAGTCCAAAAATTCTATGATTTGTTAACACTTTATTAGATATGATGATGAGTGATGATGATTTGTTTCTTATCCAAGGATTGGGGATGTAAAGAGAATAACTTTCCTTATGTCTTATAACACATATAGATACAATGCATCAAGGTATAAATAACCAGGATGACATGGTATCTAGTGCGATGAACTTTGACTCAACAAATAGATAAGAGAATCCTTGTTCACACTCAACATACAAAACTTTGTTAGCATGTACTTCCAACATTTCAAACATCTTTGACTAAAACACAAAAAGGAAAACCTCTCAATATAATAGTCAACAATTTGTTAAAAATATCCTCCCTACATACCTAACAAAACAGGTATTGCCAAGGTGTATGTGTAGGATCATCATGGAAAAAATAGGCCCTTAAGTGGCAAAAAATTTAGAAAAATTAGAGTTAGGTAACTTAACATAAAAATTTGAATAAGTTATCTATATTATTTCAAAAATATGTAAGAATAGAATCTATAGAAAATTGAATGTATTTTCTAAACTAATAGGTTTGTTTTTAAAAAAATCTATTTAGTGAAAATTTGAAATTTCAATGCAGTAGTACTGAAAATTTTAGGGAAAAAATAGGAAGTAGGTGTTTGTCTAACCACCTTAGCCACAATAAAATGATAATATGTTTTTATAATATTTTAGACATAAGTAGAGGACTCATGTTTAGATTTGATGCATATTTTTTTGTTATTTTTTTCCAAGTAAATAATTAATTATGAATTTATTATTACAAATTTTAAAAAATATAAAAAACTTGTATGTCTGACCACCTTAACTTGATCAAAACTTCATGAAATTGAATTTTCCTTTTATTAATCCTATAGTATGTGAAGCATAGAATGTGATGCATGTTTTGTATTCAAAAGATGTGATACCCTTTGAAAGCTATAGATGTTTGTCAATTAGCCTATCAATCAGGACTTTAGTCGTAATTCAAATAGAAAATGAATAATAATTATTTATTAAATTCAAAGTAAAACATAATTTATATTAGTGGAAAGATGAGAATCTCCTTTAAAAACCATTTTCATTTCATCAATTTTGGGTAAAAAAAAAGTCGTCAGCCACATACCATACAAATACCCATCATATTGCCACTTTTTGGCCCATCATGATCCTACAGATACCCCAAGGTTATCTTACAAGAATATCCACAAGCACAATAGAAAAAAGATAATGATCAATTCCCCATTCATTTATCTCTAAATAATTTAAATAGACATCGTCAAGAGGTCATGGGAATACACACAATAAGATAAATCAAAAGAAAAGATCAAGTACAAAAACAAGCCAATGTTCTTCATACCTCTAGTAAAGACTATACTAGAATGATGCTTGATGTTGATGTCCATTGTAGGAGGGACGCATCCTAGGAAATGAGGTTATTTCTATGATTTTGATACTAACAGGATGGTGGGCTATTGATACCAAGAGTTGACCAACTTGTTTATGTATTGACCTAGACTTAGATCTTGATGTTTGAGTTCACACTTTCAATTTGCTATACTTATTGTTGATTGTTTTTCCAAAGGTTGAAGATGACAAACATTTATTATGAGTGGATGTTTACTATGGGTGGAAGTGGAATTGGATGGATGATTCTTGGTTTTTTGAATGTTTTTTGGTGTTTTTGAAATGTTTTGAGGTTGTTTTGCAATTTTTGAGATGTTTTACAAATGTTTTGATTTTCCTTTTTCTAATGTTTTTGTGTTTCCTAAGATTTTGACTAGGAACCTAACCTAAGGACCTATCCTAGGGGCATCAAGGGCTGATCAAAGATTAGCCTTTCCTATGTTATACACGTAGAGACCATGTAGTTCGATTGACCTAGACTCATTTATTGATGAGATATGAACAATGTTGGATTGTCAGTTTACTATGATGGACACCTAAAGGACCTCTCCAAGGGCTTTGAGGGATGATCAAAGATTGTCCTTGCCTATGTTGTACATACAAAAGCCTTGTAGTTTGACATGGTAACTATCATTTTATTTTATTTTTCTATTTTCAAACTATTTTAATATTTTTTGACATTTGTTGGATTTTTTTGTATTTTCTAGTTTTATGAATGTTTTTGGATCTCTGATTTTATGGATGTTTTTGGATTTTTTTGGTTTTAAGAAATATTTCAAGGATATACATGAATCTGATCCAATGTAGGTATAAGAACATGCCCCCAGTGTGATGTGATAGACTACTTTGATATAGGAAGGGAAAAATGACCTTAGGAATGTTCCAACTAGTTCTTTGGATGGAACATGATACTAACACAAGATCAAGCTATGATGCAAATGTGGATGGGTAATGGAAGGATCAATGGAATGTGATGGGTAAATGGGATGGAAAGCGATGATAGGTGATGTAGAATACGTTGAAGAATCCATGGTGGATGGAAAGTGCTTATTTACACAAGGAACCTATTTTCTAGGTTTTCACCAAGGTACTTGCCTAAAGCACCACTGAAGTGGTTTTCACTAGAGGACAATTTTTTTGTTTACTCTTCTCAGTCATTTTTTTGATATTTTTGTTAGATTTCTTATATTTTTATTATTTTTTTGTATTTTTGATTTATACCTTGCAAGCTTAGGCATAATTTTTTTTTGATGGGAGCCATTGATAGGCTCTTGTAGAGGCTCACCTTTCAGTGAATAATTGATATGTTCCTAACTTGTAGCTTGTCATGATGAAAAAATGATGCAGAGGGTTAGGGACTTTGAAAGAAACACAAAGATTTCAAGGATTAAAGGTTGCAATCTCAAGCTATCTCCCAGGCACCCTAATGGAGACAAGGCTTAATGATGCACTAATCTCTTGTATGCTTTCTTTATGGACCCAAACCCTTGGAACACCCTTAAGAGACTTAAGAAAACTTTTTTTGAATGATTTCAAATCCCAACCCTCCTAATTTCTAGACACAAAACCACACCTTAACGGGGCTAATAGCCCAACTAGGCCTCTAGCGAAGGATTTTCTGAATTCACTCGTAAATTTCCAAAGGAACTCTCCAAAATAATGATTGAAAATGTATGTGGTTTCAGATGGTACATAACATACTAGACTCTTGATGGCACTTGTTTTGGAGCACAATCTCAATCAAAAATCTGTTGTTTCTAAAATTTAGGCCTACTAGCCCTTCTTTTTAACTCTCTTTAAACTCAACCCATGACCATGAAACTTTCAAAAGTCCCTTAAAATGACTCAAAACCAAGGAATCCAAGTTTTTAGACCTCTATGACACCTCTAACATGCTCAAACACAAACCCCTCCTTAACTTGCCTCAAAAACTAGGGCTTCTTGAAAACTAACCTTCCAATCACTTCCAGAACTTTCTCATTGACTCTACACCATTAGGAAAACATATTTAGTCTATCCCAACTCAAAAAAATTCCCCTCATTAAGGCAGATCTTCTATTGCTATACCCTAGCCTCCAACTTCAAGCACTTTGCATTGTGAAAACTTGGTGTACACCTCAATATTCTTCTTCCCTGCACATTAGTTTGTTAAATATGTATGTTACATGTTAGGAATGATCCATTTCACAGGTCACAACAGCATTCTACCTTGAAATGGATCAATCATCCATGAAAACCACCAAAACTAGTGAAAATTATGTGTTATTCTTGAGGACAGTTAGCAATATGTTACAAAAACTGATTCCTAACGTCTATCAGATCATTCAAGAGGTTAATTGAAAGTAAATACAGGTTATTAAACCATCCAATTGATTAGAAATTCAAAAGGAATCAATAGATCATCAAAAAGACTCAAGAAAATGCAAGAAAACTATTTTTTTTCACTATTTCCTGTAGCATTCCGTACAGTCACTTCTCCAAACGCCCAACCTTCATACAAATGATTATTTTTGGGTTATAAACCCATTCCCCAACTTCCCAAACTGTTTTGCATTGGTTTTATTACATTAAAGTTGCTAAAACATCAAAAACACACTTTCGTGCCAAAGTTGGATTTCAAAAATCTGAATACTCCAACTTGAAATTTATTAACTCCTATGACTAAAACCTTATAAAACTTATTTCATTTCACTATTCAACCTTAATGAACCTAATTAAAACACTGAAAACCTATCTAGACTCTTAGGACATTATTTGTCCAATTACAATGCATTTTGGTCCTATGGTCCTTATCAAGACCCTTAGGACATTTGACTCCTTTAATATTTTTAACCATTTCAAAAGCCATTATAGGCTTTAGGATGTTATAATTGATGATCTGAGTTCCTTGATAGGTCTTCATGACCCCTGCATCCTCATGTCTCTTGAAGTGTTCCTTGAAGAGCTTGGGTGCTCCTGCACCATTCTCCCCAAGAAGTATCCAACTTGCTGCTGCCATAATACTCCTTGTTCCTGTATGTTTGCACCTTCTGATTACCAAGCATGAAATCTCCAAAAGTTACCTTCTTCCTTTTCTTCCAACCTGCATTCATGTCACTCAACATGTTAGTGTCAAAAATCTGTTTTGTTTGTCCTTTTTGCTACTTGATAACAACCTGTCCTTGTACCCTGTTTCTGCCTGTATTCCACTCACTTCCTTGTGAAAGAACACCACTCCTATTACCCTCAACAATAGGGCATTCAATACTTCCAATCTTAATACTGTCCAAGTCCCAAATATTCTGATTTTTAGGACTGTACTCTTCATATATCTGCTGCAACTCATCATTCCTCTTCCAACCAGTATCTTCCCCTATCTTACCTATCTTACCCTGCTTATTCACCTGCAAATGTTTCTCAAAACAGATCATAAAAATTTCATTTGACTGCTCCAAAGGCAAAGGCACTAATTTATATTTAACATCTCCTTTATGCACCAAATATGTATTATGGAATCCATCATGCAATGTCCTTCTAGCATACTGCCATGGTCTCCCCAAGATGATATGACCACAAGTCATTGGAATGACATCACAAAGTACACTATCATGATATGATCCAATTGAGAAATCTACATAAGCCCTCTTAAAAATCTCTACATGTCCTTGAGTTACCCAAGTGGCCTTGTAGGGAGTAGGATGATCAAATGTTTCAATCCCTAGCTTGGTTATCATATCAAGTGAAACTAAATTGCTATGTGACCCTGAATCTATGAGCAATCTGCAGATCTTACCATGACTGAGACAATTAGTCTTAAAGATAGTTACCTTTGGCTCTTGATGAAGTCTTTCTCCTTGCTTGATCATAAGAAACTCACCATCAGTCACAGGGTCTACAATGAATGTTTTTGGTTCCTCCTTGTCTTCTTCTTCTTGTAACAAGTTAGCTCTCCTTTCTCTGCCTTTATCACCTTGTTCCCATTTAGGAAACTTGAAGGAAGGATGCCTTGGTTCATTGCAATTGAAACATCTATTAGTGAATGGTCCTCTACCTTGTCCAAATCTGCCTCCTCCTCTAGGAGGCTATCCACCTCTTGATCAGAAAATACCTCTTGCCTTTGTCATTGCTGCCTTTGTCATTGCTGCCTTGTCCTTGTTCTCTATTACCTCTCCCCCTATTTGAACTACCTCCTCTTCCACCATTACTTGATCTTTCTTTCTTCCTTTTCACCTTTTCCTCAGCTCTAATGGCCAACTGAAAACATTCTCCCAATGTCCTTGGCAATTTCAAACCAATCTCATCTTGTAGATTGTACCTCAAGACATTGATATACCTGGCTACTTTCTCATCTTCTTCTTCATAACCTCCTTTGATACTAAGCTTGTGAAATTGCTCACTATAGACACTCATCCATGTCCTTTTTGCCTTAAACGCCCTCCTTATCCCTTCACATGAATTGTGTGTAATCAGATGGTAGGTGGAACTACTCTTGACCAAACTCTCATCCTTGCCCATGTAGAGACTTTTTCCAATCCTCTAGCTATCCTATCATTCTGGAAAAACTAGTCCACCATGTCAATGTTGTACCTTCAACTTGGTTTTGAAAACTTAACCTTCATTTCTTCATCCATCTCCTCAAACTCAAAATAGTTCTCTAAGGCATCGTCCTAACACCTCTTTTCAATATCCATCTTCCCTTGATAGATAGGAAAATCTATGTGACTCTTCCCTCCATGACCTTGTACTACCTTCAACAATCTCAGTAACCTCCTTTCCTTAGGGTCCTCTGTCTCATCTGCTTGTTGTTCCTAATTTATCCTCACATGCTCTTCATCTTCATCATTGTCTTCTTGGTCTTCTTGCTCTTCTCTCCTCCTACTCCTCTCAAGGTTATTTATCCTTGCTTGCATGGTCTCTCTCTCCCTTCTCCATTTCCTTTCTTCTCTTGCTCTGGCCTGCTCTCTTGCTGCTTCTTGTTCCCTTCTTTCTCTTCTCTCCCTTTCCAAGATTTCCTTCAACTCTTCCAACTCTCTTGCCAATTGGTTTTTTGGTGCCATTGCTGATTCTTCAATCCCTAAAGGACCTACTCACTACTCTGATACCACTCTGATGCAGAGGTTCAGGGAATTTGAAAGAAACACAAAGATTTCAAGGATTAAAGGTTGCAATCTCAAGCTATCTCCCAAGCACCCTAATGAAGACAAGGCTTAATGATGCACTAATCGCTTGTATGCTCTCTTTATGGACCCAAACCCTAGGAACACCCTTAAGAGACTTAAGAAAACTTTTTTTGAATGATTTCAAAGCCCAACCCTTTGACTTAGACACAAAACCAAATTTTCACCTTAACTAGGCTACTAGCCCAACTAGGCCTCTAGCCGTAAGACTTTGAATTTTCACCAAACTTTCCAAAGGAACCACAAAATACGATTGAACCAGATGGCTTGTGATGGTACATAACATACTAGATTCTTGATGGCACTTGTTTTGAGCACCACAATCAAAAAATCTGTTGTTTCAAATTTAGGCCTAATTAGCCCTCTTTTTTCAAAGCAACCCCTCTTTAAACTCAACGCCTGACCATGAAACTTTCAAAAGTCACCTAAAATGACTCAAAACCAAGGAATCCAAATTTTTAGGCCTCT
>VDFB02381122.1:0-18432 GCA_007258455.2 Sequoia sempervirens | reverse complement strand
AGCAAATTTGCAAGTATAGCAAACATTGTCGCAAGTATAGATAAATTGTTGAACTCACTTTTATTTATTAAAAAACATTCGTTGGAACCCCGATAAACGCTAACAATATACCCATCGGCCCACAAATTAAGGAGGCTAACCATATGTCAGCCCACAAATTGACTTTAAGTGTATGTCGAAATAGCGACGAAAATCACAGAGCATCGCAATTTCGACGAACATTGGGCATAAATTTAATTTTTTTTGAAAATTTCACATTAAATACATAGGTACCTGGTGATACATCTAATTATACATCTTTTGTTAGAAATTTTTGTCGTATTTTGCAATCAAATGAGTTATTGTCTTTTTCTGCTTTCCAATTTGACACTCCTTGCATAATGTGTTTGCAGGCTTGATTATCTTAGGCATATCTCTCATCGTATGAGTAGAACTAATCTTCACCATATTGTCAAAGTTGATCTGTCCCATCCACTTGTTCCACAACCAACACTCACAAGATTGAGCCAATAAATAAGTTCTTCCATTTTGCCTCCTTTATATGATCTAGACATTTCCATTTATCCTAGTACCTTCTTAAGGCTAATGAACCTCCCCAAGTGTCACCAATCATGTGGTTAGAGCAACCACTGTCAATCACCCAAGCATTTTCTTCTTCCTTTGTATGAAAGGCAGTCCACACAACCATTGATTTTTCATCATTTTTGTCAACTTGCAAGGTACCAAAATTCTTACATTTTTCAATATCACTCTTTTTGTCACCAACTTTCAAGGCCATGAAGAATGTTTCATCATTTGAATCATTATGATCCTCATCTTCTAAGGAACAACTTCTCTCCTCACAATAAAAAATCATTTTGAACTTTTCTTTTTGTTGCTATCCTTTGATTCTTTAAAAGGACATTTAGAGGAAAAATAGCCAATTCCCTCACAATTGAAGCACTTGAAAGGTAACTTAACTTTTTATTTGTCAGCACCCTTCTTCAATCTTCTCACAAATTTTACTTCTACCTCATGAAATTCACCATACTAATCAGCGGTTTCATCTTTTTCCTTCTTACTGACTTTGAATGTTGCTTCCTTCTTTGGAGTATCTTTATCAAACTCTCTCATTTCAAAGGTAGTGAGAGCACAAAACAATTGATCTACTTAATATTTATCCAAGTCCTTAGACTCCTTGATAGTGGATACCTTATGAATATAAGATTTAGGGAGAGATCTCAAAACCTTTTTCACAATCTCATCTTCTTTCACTTCTCCACCAAGACCTTTGATGCCATTAACTACTTCATCTAGACTCAAAGCATATAACTAGTAATATCTTCATCCTTTATCATCCTCAAGGTCTCAAATTTTATCTTGAAATTTTTCATCTTGACTTGCTTCACTTTACTATCACCTTCATAAATGTTGCTAAAATTTTCTCAAACATCCTTAGTAGAATTGTAATTTTTTGCCTTTAGAAGTTTTAGATCAGCTAACCCATACATGATAGCATTATTTTCCTCAACATTATTCTCATAAAACTTAATCTCATCTAGATCTATTGGAGGAGTAGCAGGAGCAATGTAACCATCTTTGACAAATTACTAAACACCAAATCCTAGAGAGGATATATAGCCTTCCATTCTTACTCTCCAAAAGGTGCAATTTGTTCCATCAAACCTAGGGCCCTTGTAAGAACCATCATTTTCCATCCTAAACCTTCCTCAAGTAGTTAATATCCTTCTAAGGAACTTGGCTATGATACTAATTGTTGAGCACACCTTGATACTGAGAGGGGGGTGAATTAATATCTTCAAAACTTAAACCCTTTAGCATAATGCAATTTTGGACTTCTAATCAGATCAACAACTCTTAAACTAATCAGTAGCAATGAAAGATAAAGTAATGAACAAAAATGCACAAGATAACACCAGATATACATGGAAAACCCAAGAAGAGAAAAACCATGGCAAGAAATCTCACAATATATTAATAAGATTACAATTTGTTTTAAGGCTCACTACCTAAGGAAGTGCATTGTTCCTTGAAGGACTTGAAGACTAAGGTGCACAAATTTAGTGAAGGATACAAAGGACTTATAGGTTTGGGTGCAAAACCTCAAGGTAAGATACAAGGACCTACAAGGGAGACTCACTATCTCTAAGTAGGATACATGAAGATTTGGATTTACAACATATGTCAACAATACACTCTATTGACTAAGGTGTTGAAGCGCATCTCAATTGTATTTTCACAACTCACATTGTTTATTGCATCATTCTACACACAAACTTGTAACTTACTGCATTATTCCTCACACATCTGCATTGCAACTGAATTATTCTTTTATTTATATCCTTTGCAAGAAAGGAAAACATCAAATTATGTCAGCCAAAACAAGAGACAAACAATAATATCAACAATTCAAAAACAAAACATAATTGTGGTGAAAGAGTTCCTATCCAGGAGATAAAGAAGACCTAAAACAACTTATTACATCTTCCAATGTGATCCCAAACATCAAACACACTGGTGCACAACATCCCAAGTTGGAAATAAGGAAACATGTAGCACCTTACCAATCCACCCAAAAGCACATCTTCCAATAGATTTTACTCAATGCAGTTATCAACAAGACAGGGCAAGACCTAATATGTTGAATGCACAAGAAAATTGAGAGGGGGGTGAATCAATTGTTCCTTAAAACTTCAAAACCCTCACAAACATTCAGATCCACATTAATTCAATTAACCCTTAATCTGTTATAACGATTTAGCATGAAAAGAAAATAACAAAAACTGAATTGTATCAACACCATGCACAAGAGAACACCAAATTTACATGGAAAACCTAAGATGGGAAAAACCATAGTGAGGATTAACTCACAATATAAAGTAAGATCAACACTAAATATAAAGAGCTCATTGTCAGGGGGCTCACTGCCCAAAGAAAGAAAGGCCCACTACCAAAATAGAAAAGAAGATAAAGAAGAATGTTACACAGAGAAATCCATCCCAATGCATCAAATAAATCCACCACAATATCACCAAGACCTTTGCAACTTAACTAAAGAATTGTAGAAACCTTCTGCTCACTGCATCCAACAATTTAACACATGAAAGCTCGTACTACACTTCTTAAATTCGCACTCTAATATTATGCAGTTCACATCATTTGCATCACACTTATCTATCTTCACATCCCTCAACAACTCAACTCATATTTATATCATTTTCAACCTTGAAAACATTCTCCAAGGTCAGATATGCACCTCAAATGTGCAAATTCAAATTAGGTCAGCACCAAAACACTTTCGTAGCAAAAAAAAGTGAAGGAAGACCACACCACTCCTTGTCAGGGACCCAAATCTATAATAGCACACTACAACAAACTTCTACAAACAATAAATATCCACCGCAATTAGTGTAAACACCAAGGTCAGTCGTTACTTGTGTATGAAGATGAACCCTAAAGGATAGACCTAGGCCTTAGGGGCTCATCGATGATGGTCTTGCCTATATGAAAGTGTAGAGGCAACATAGTTCAATAAAAATGATGGATGATGGATAATGAACGATGTGGTACCTAATGATAAGTAGATACAATGATGGAACCTATATGGACAAACAAACATGAAGATGAACCCTAAAGGACAAACCTAGGCCTTGAGGGCTCATCAATGATGGCCTTGCTTACGTGAAAGAGCAGAGGCAATGTAGTTCGATAAAAATGATGGACAATAGACAATGGACAATGCAGTACCTAATGATAAGTAGATACAATGATGGAATCTAGATGAGGACACAATACCAACCAAATGTACAAGATAATATTTATAAGAGGATGTTGATTGCATGAAGCTCAGGAATGGGATAGTTATCTAAATCATCAAAAGATGAATTGGGAGTATGATAGGATGGATGGATGAGTGATGAAAAGTAGTTGGAGATTAGGCAAGATTGGGGATAGGGTAGAAGTGATGATAGTGGGATGGATGGCATTGGATTGCATGAAGGTAGCCTATAACAAGATACCAATGACAAGGGATTATGGGATGGAATAAGGATATGGATGAATGGATAGAGAGATAAGGATGAGGAGATGGAAGGATGATATGATGGATGGATAGGAAAATAAGGATGGGGAGATGGATGAGATTATTTGATGGAGAGATGGAAGGGATTATTGGATGGATGGATCGATGGATGGGAAGATAAGGATTGGAAGATGGAAGGGATTTTTTGGATGGATGGATGGGAGGATAAGAATGGGGAAGATGGAAGGAATTGTTTGGATGGATGGATGGGAAGATAAGGATGGGGAAGATGGAAGGAATTTTTTGGATGGATGGATGGGAAGATAAGGATGGGGAAGATGGAAGGATGAGCATATGATAGGATAGAAAGATAAGGATGGGGATATGCAAGGATCATGGGATAAAGGGATGAAGGTTTTGGAAGTATTAATGGAAGGAGGATGGGGAGAAAATAATAGTGATATGGAAGGGATGACAAGATGGATGAACGATTTCTCCAAGGACTATGTCACAAAGAAGAAGATGCCCCACTCTAGATATGTCATGTGTGATGAGGCAAGAGGGATGGAAGATAGGAAAATGGGTGGATAAGGAAGGGAGATGGATGTGGATAGGATGTGTGGGTGGATTAGGGACATGATAGTGTGTGGATAAAGGGAATGTATGCCAAGAGGTGTCTAAATAATGTATATATATTGGCCCCTATCTATATCATGATCGCATGGAGGGATTGATTAAGATAAATGAGATATGGTAGGTAGGATAGGTGAAATAGGTTGGATGGTGGATATGAAGGAAGGGGATACCTAAAAGGAATTTGTCCCCAAGTGTGGAAAGAAAATGGATGGGGGTTTTACACATGATGCATTTTTTCTAGGTTTCCATCATGGTACTTTCCCAAGGTGCTTGTTTTCCAAGTTTCCACCATTGGATTGAATTTTTTCTCTTTACATTTTTTTTGAATTCTTTTGATTTTTATGGATGAGGATGGAGATGTGGATAAGTGGATTTGGAAGATAGAAGATAAGGAGATGGAAGGACTCAAGCATCAAGTTCCATATCGAGGTGATAAGAGCCCATGCTTGAAGTGATCACCAGATGTTGGTACAACCTTATTAGGATAGATGGATTATGCAAGGGAATGGATTAAATGGATTGGATGGTGGAGATATGCGGGATAATGGATGTGATGTTAGAAAATGTATGGATGGAATGATGGAGTGGATGTGTGATGGGGGAATGTTTTCAGGACCAACATTGGCACATATGGTGGTGAATGTGGAATGATAGGAGGATTGATAGATGGAGAATGTGGGGATGATGGAGTTGGGATAGTGAATTTTGGCACATAGGGACCAAAAATAGATTTAGGAGATGGAATATGGGGATGTGTAGCTTTTGGATTAGCAACTTTGGACGTCATTATATATATTTTTCATTTGAGTGCATTACATCTTTTTGTTTTGGTATCCACATTTGTTTAGTTTTTTCTTTTGTGGGCCTTTGTAGCCTTTGAGATTGATTTGGATTTTGGATTGTATTTCTATTTCCTTCAACATGTATTTTTGAGGAGACATGGAGATCTTTAGATTCATATGGATGTTTGGATTTATGCATTTTTACTTTAGAATCCAAAGTGCTTCCAATAGCAATGGGATGGTTGTGAAGATATGCATGAGGTGGAGGGAACATGTATGGAGTGATAGAGGTGGGATGTTGGATAGAATGCATATATGGAGGATGTTGGATGATGTTCGTGGAGATATGCCTTTGTTGACCCTGATTAGGAATTATGAGAGTGGGATTTCTATGATGGATGATAGGGATAGGTGATTGTTGAATGAGGGGAGGAAGGATATGAGATGGAGGATTGTATTTTGGGATATAAGGGCCTAAATGGACTTAAGAGATGGAGGATATGTGGTGTTGTATTTTGAGACATAAGGACCCAAAATGGACTTAGTAGATGGAGGATGGGTGATGGTGGATGGAGGGACATAAGGACCCAAAATGGATTTGGAGGATGAAGGAGGAATATGGATGATTGTTTTGAGGTGATATGATGGAGGAGGGATGGCGATAAATGGTTTGGTGGAGTGATGGGAAAATCTTATTGTTCTTTTGGAAGAGACACAAGTTTAAGATATACAAAGGTTGTACCAACATTTTGGATTGGGAGCCTTGAGATATATATCCAAGACCTTGTGCATGGGTAATGCAAGAAGATGAGTCTAAGAAACGGGAAGTTTTTCCTTAGCAAAACCCAAAATTGGCTTCAATAAAATAGGATCCCATTTTTAATAAAGGATCTCGTAGGTTTGGGGCCCAGAGCCAAAAAGCGGGATCTGTTTCATAAAATATTTTATGTTTTGAAAGGGGATCATGATCCCATTTCAAAAACATAAAAATTATTTTGTTATGCTTTTAGAAACATGATCCCGTTTCTTAAAAGCAAAAAAATGAAATGGGATCCCATTTTAGAATGGGATCCCATTTTTAAAATTTGAATTTTTTGGTCGGGTTTTTTCTTTGTTCTTCGATTCAAGAAAAGGCTTGGGGACCTGAACCTAAGCTTTGGATCTAGTTTGACTTGCAACTTGAAGGTCATGTTAATGTCACAAGAAAATAGTGACTTTGGACATATGTCTGAAGACCTTTTTAGTAAATTTTTTTGACAAAATTAAAACCCATTATAGATGAGATAGTGTAGATTCCAAATATGTAATTTTTTTTTTCATTTGGATTAGTTTTTCTATTTTTCAATTAATTTCTAATGAAACTAATCCATAAACTTGAAATATTAGGGTTTTTTAATATTTTAATAACTTTTGATTAAAATAATTTTTTGAAAAATGAATTATATGAGATTGTACTTTAGACAATTCTTTTCAATTTGAAAAAAATTCAAAAAATAATAAGTTTAGGTCATCTTATGCGTGACGTACACAATTTTTCAAAACAACAAATATGGCCAATAAAAAATTAACAAAAAAAAATCAATAAAAAATTACAAAAAAATATTGAAAACGTGCTTCGGTGAGTTACAAATCTTTTCCCAAAAGGATTTAGAAAAATATGATTATTTAGGTCAAAATATGGATGACGTACATGTGCATGGTATGGTTAAAAAAGTGACTTTTAAACATTGGTTTTTAGAAATGCCTATTGAAAATTAATTTGTATCATATGGGTATTGAAATAAATTACATATTTGGAAAGTAGACTCTGAGTACTACAAGTAATGATTAGTGACTTTTTTTAAGATTCCATCTCTAAGTGCTTCAAATTTTAAGGTCAAATGTAGTTAATTCTAAAAATCAGGGAAAACACTTCCACTTTTTGGCCAAAAAGTGGACTCAACTTCTTGCACACACCCGCATGTGGATTTTCTTTGACATGGATGGACTCCAATATACCTTGCTCATGAAGGCCTAGGCCTTTTTCTTGATATTTCATGGTTTTGAGCATTCGATTTGTAGTAGGATGCTTATTATTCTTGAAACATGATGCAAGTCCATTATTAGGTGGAGGATGGGTGGTGTATATTATTTGTTCTTATGCTGCAAGAGAACCACCATGGATGAATATACAAGGACCAAGAGGATATAGAAGTGGTGTTGGGATGGTTTTGGTAGGTGATGATAAAGGATCATGAGATGGAGATGATGGGGTGGTAGGATCTTGATTTGGAAGGGATGATATGGGATCATGGGATGGAGTAGAATAGCTACTAGGATCTTGAGATGGAGTGGATAGGATGGTAGAATCATGATTTGGATGAGGGGATGTATTGGTATTCTTTGGAACAAGCTCTTGGTATGATTTAATGTGTGTGGGTGGTATGATGATTGTGGAGGAGGGTTGGATGGACTCCACAGATGGGGTGGATGGAAGGATAGAGGAGTCATTGTGTTCATGGGAGTGAATTTGGTTAATGCTAGGAGTAGGAGAATTGGATTGGATTTGGGTTCCTTTGATGGGTTGTGTGGCTCTAGGAGTAGAAGAAGGGGATTCAATGGATTTGGTGGGTTTGATGGTCTCAATAGTTTAGATCTAGTGTTAGGAGTGGTAAGAAGAATAATAGGTGTGGGATGGAGAAGGGCCTCATCACTAGTGATTGTACATGGTGGAGTGGGGTGGCATGGCTCCACGACTTCAAGATGTGGATTTGGGGATGTCTTCTTTTTCATGAGTCCTTAGATGACATCTGGAATGAGATACTTGTATATTTTAGGCTTAGATGAGGTGATGGGAATAGATCAAGGATTATGAATGGGTGGAGGACTAAGATTATGGATGGGTGGTGGACTAGGATTATGGATGGGTGGATTAGGATTAGATGGAGGAATGGGACAAGATGAAGGATTAAGAGTAGGTCTAGAGGATTAAGATTGGTGGGGGAATCAAGATTAGATGGAGGACAAACGTATGATGGATTGGAGGAAGGACTAAGATATGAGGGAGTGGAAGGTGGAGTGAGATAGGAAGACGTGAGTGGTGGAGTAAGATAGGACATGGATGGGGGATCAAAATAAGAAGAAGAAGATGGTGGATTGTGATGATGGATAGGAGGAGTAGGAAATTATGGATGTGGATATGGTTTAGAGGATAATGAGATGGTGGATTTGGACTAGGGATGGAGGTGATAGTGTTGTTACATGAATATGGAGGTTGATATGTTTGATAAGTGGGAGAAGATAGAGATGTGGATATTGGATGAGAGGGATATTTAGGGAATAGATAAGAGGGAGATGTGGACAAGGAATAGGATGGAAAAGGTGATGGTAGAGATAATGGATTTCCCTTGTCAAAGGTAGCATAAGGATCACTAGTGGATGTGGATGGAGGCTTGATGGGATAGCTTGGAGGAGCTATTGGAGTTTGATTCTTGGGGAAAGCTTGCTAGAAATGATAGCATCAAGGGAATCTATTTCATATTCATCTTGATCAACAAGACTTTCAATGACATCTTCCATGTAATCGAGATCTCCCTTGACTAGTATTTTTGGTGGTGTTAAAGGAGGATAAGGATTCATGATGATGGATTATATGGAAATGGATGAAAAAGAGTGGAATAGATGATTAGAAGAAAAGAAAAAATGATGAAAAGATAAATGAAATGGATTAGAATAATATGGAAGAGGGGATCTTAAGATTTGTTTTGATATTAGAAGATCTTGGATGTGGATGTACAAAAGCTCAAATTGGGATCTAGATGAAGCTCATATTAGGATTGGATTTAAACTCAATTTAGGATTTGATTGGAAATATATGATGGGAGAGACTCCTAAGTTCAAGGATACAACTAAACTAATGAAGTGATTGTTGGATGGATGGAGGATAGTATCCTCTCAACTATAATTGAGATTGTATGTCAAAGCTCAATTAGATGGGTTTCCTACTTGAGACAGGCTAAGTTATCAAGCAAGAAGAGATATTGACACAAATTATACCTCTGGCTCGAGGTGAAATAGTTTGGACGAGGGATTATTGACTGAGGATAGTTTAAGTTCCCAAGAAGGCATTATGATGGATGATTGATTTAGGATCAAGGATCTCAATTAAGTGTTTGAGATTGGATTTTGTATTGTGGATGATTTGGATGTTGATTAGGATGGGTTTAGCTGACTTTATGTTCAAAGGGGAGGATGTGTTGGATAGATTGATGGTAGTCGACAAGATGAAAGTGGTCATTTTGAATTGGATATGAATAGGAAAATGATTGGATTATGATTTTAGACTCGGAAAGATAAGGGCTAACTATGATTGGGAGGATTGAATCTCTAGATTTGTGCTCCTAAAATGCAAGAAAATTCATAAAACCCTAAGAAAAACATTAAAAACAAAACAAACACTCAGATTAGGTGGTAAGAAGCTCAAACTAGCATAGGAAGCCTCCTGTTTTATAGATTTTCCCATGATGTGTGATTGGTTGCACGCTCACTCAAAAATTTGACAACATAATGACACTCAAATGAAAAATGGGTTCAAGAGATGAAAAATGGCTAATTGTTTGGATTGGAGGATTTTGGATGGAGGGCTAGGATAAAGAATTGAAGATCAAGGGTTGATGCCACAAGGAGATGACATTTTTCATCATGTGGATGCATGAGACAAGATGGGGGTACTTGGTGTACTATAGGGATGGAAAAAAGAGGAGAAAAGGGAATTCAAAATTCCCTTATAATCCTCATAGGGATTGAGGAGGAATTAAAAAATCCTCAAAAAAGACGTTGGAAAATAAAATGGAATTTAAAATCCCATTTGGGGGTGTGGGAGAAATAAAAAGGAATTAAAAATTCCTTGTTGGTGTGGGCTAGCCTTTATTAGGGGGTTGACCATGAGTTAGATTAGGCTAATGAAGGGTTTAGGTTGTGCAAGTGAGGGATTAGAAGGATGATTAGGTGGGTAATGGAGATTAAACTCAATTAAGGGTGTGCACATCTTAATGATAGGATTATGCAAGTTAATTAGGATTAGAAGAAAATTATGGAGGATGTGACAAGATGAGAGACAAAGGGGAGAGGGAATTAAATATTTAAATTTAATTCCTATAGGATTTGTCACTAAATTAAATAAATTAGTCCATTAATTTAATTTAGAGAGGAGAGGTGATAAAGCGGATAAAGTATTTAATTGATTAATTAAATAACTTAAGGATTTAGAGTACTTTAGGGGTATTAATTTAATAATAGCAATATTATTTAATTAATATGGATAAGAGGATATTTAGAAGAAAAAATGATAAATTTGACCAAACATAAGTGGTCATATTTATGTGTCTACAATATCTATGTTAATCTCTATATTCATATAAAAAATGTTTTTATTTATAGATAGGTATATATTAAATATAAATTTAATTCATCTTTAATTTTTAACTAAAAATTCAGTTGGTATGTTATATTCATACCTTTAGATGTTTTTCAATCATTTTCCTCCTTTTTCAATATCTATAAGCAATTTCTTCTACTCATAATGTGGTATTTTTTCAACTTTATCTAGTCTTATGTTTCTACTAATTTTACGTTTAGATTTTTTATTTGTTTCTTCCCTCCCTTTTATTATGGTTTTTTCTTTCTATTGTCATATATATATTTCAAATGTTTCCTTATGCCTTGAACTGTTTGCAACCTTCTGCCCTTGTCCACTCCCACTGCCCCCACCCATCTCTTTTGAATGTTTCTTGGTCTACAAGCAACCATTTTTCTCCTCCAACTCTTTATCCCGGTGATGGATCACAAAGTGTGATTCAAAATGTTGATGTAAAACAAATCTTACATAGTTAAATCTAGAAATGTCATGTGCTAATGTCTTAATATTCAAAAATTCATCTCAATATGAATATATCAATGAAGTCCACACACTTCAGGACTCGACATTTTTATGTAACTTGGATGCCAAGCTTTGTGGATAATGCATAAAAGGTGTAGGTGTAGTATTGGATAGATTGGTCCTTTTTTCTATCGAAGTTGTTGTCACTACATATATTTTTCTCCATATGTATCCTTAGAAAAGTACTTTTTGATGTATTCCACAAATTCCTCCCATGTGGGATTATCCTCCAACTCTACATCGAATTCCTAACCATTAGGGATTTCTTTGGATGACAACTTAGCTTCCTAAATTGTTTCACATGGCACTCAACTTTGAAGAAGACAAATGTCATTTTCTCGACATTTGACAAATGATTCATAGAAAAATTATGCTTTTCAATTTTGACAACCAACATCAATAACATCTACATTAATTTTTCCTTCAAAAATTATAATATCAAATTTTATTTTATTTTTATTGAACAAAGCAATAAAAAATTACATGAATGAAGTTACGAGAAGTAGCTGAAGAACATAGCAACCAGTCATAAGGACAACAACCGCAACCAAGAATCCAACCATCAAAACAACACAATAGACAAAATTACAAGAGATGAACAACAAAATAAACTAAATTACATGAGTTGTACATCTTATTCTCAAATTGAAACTTCATAACTTAGAATATCAAATTTCACCTAAACCTTGAAAGAAGTGTGACCACCTAATAATTTTTTTGCTGCATTTGATTTACATATTACTTCAAATTTGTTAAAATAGTCATTATATATAGATATATAATAAATTCTTTGGATCATTGAATAATTCTTTTATCCGAAGAAATGTACTTCGCGGCAAACCCCCACGCACACCCCGTAAGTCGAGGAATGGGCACTGAATAAACCATCAGCACCACTTCGAATGCCTGACTAGATCAAGTGGGGCCCGACACGACAGAGGTGGCCAGCCGGGGAGTATAAACCTTGAGACCCTCATTGAATAATTCTTCGTCCTTATGATAAATTACTTGATGTAATCCAAAACATTGATTAAACAACTCACACTAATCATTTTCAAAGTAGAAAAAGTTGTAGCCGGTGCAAATGCATCCTCCATTTCCCTCGGCTTGAAGGTTCTTAAAGTGACAGCCAGCAAGAAAATGTTTTTAATGTCCTTTCTCTTTTATTTTTGTCACATGACTTGCCAAGAGGACGTGACAGGTGTTCCTGGTAGTTAAAACTTATTAGGGAATGTACCAGAAACCTGAAATCTGCTTGGACCGCCCAGCATTAAACTATGCCGACACCTAATTTAACTCTTCATACAATAAGAGAAGGGAATCGGGCGTCAAATCTGATTTTACGGGTAGCCGGTGGAACAGCAAACTCTATAATTTCGTTTCAACGCAGATTGCGACACAATAGAAATGGTACGTGTGCCAAACTAATAACTTCGTCACATGCCAAACGTGAAACGACAGAAAGCAGTGTAGTAAAGTAACAAGTACTTAGCTCATTTAATCAAATACGTAACTGTGAATGAAATACAAACGAAAACGAATAGGTATATTTTTGTTTCACATGGAAGCTGAGTTTGTCTGCGTGTCTCAGAAAGTATTCGCTTGCGTAGTGCCAAGCACATTGTGGCCTTTTATTATATGTGGAGGTGCGCCCAACTTTCAATACCATTCGTACAGCTTTCATCTTTTTGGATAGTGTCACAGTCTTTTAAAATCTGCCTACTGAAGTCACGTCGCGCCACATGGGGAATCCTTATCCTGTTCCTGCGGTGCACCATTTAACATCACTCCTTTATTCAGACCCATTAAGAAGAGAGAATACTCACTTTTCCCCGTGGTTTTGTCTCGGATGCAGCAGGCCTGGAAATTAACGGTAACGAAATTAAATGAAAGTTATAAAAGATATCTATGAGACTGGATCGTCTCTGATGTTCGAATGAATGAATGCTTTTAATTATGTTCACGAGACCAGTCAGTCTATAGGACCCAAGAAACAAAACTGAAACCGCTTTTTGCAACAAACAGAGCAGCCGCCAACCCCACTAACTGCTCCTTGTTGCCCTTTAACTCTTTGTTGATTTTGTTTCTTTTGCTGTGTATTTTGATCAGGTAACTTGCTCTTTCAGAAATCCTCTCCTCTTCAAACAAGGCCTCTAACGATTTGACTTTAAACAGATCCGAGTAATTGCCCCTGATGTTCTCGTAAGCCTTACACTGCATGATGTAGTACTACTCTGTTTCTACTTTATATTTGCTTCCACGTAATATTTTTTCTCATGATCACAAGTGGGGTTAAAATGCAAAACATAGTGTTTTCTTTTTCGACCAAATTGTTTTGACCACATGATATGTTTAACTTTCTCTTTTATATACCATTTAATTTCTACATTTGTGTTTGGACACTCTTGCATGCTTATCCCCTATTTTTCCATCCACTTGACATTTTGTCTCATCCACGTGCTCTTCCTTCTAGTTAAGTTTTCTTCCACCACAATTTTGGGCCATCAATGTTCCCCCATGTTGCCCCAGTTTGAAAATTGAAAGTTGAATTCTTACTGAGAATTAAGAGTTTCAATTTTTTGATTCTCTTTTTTAAAAAAATATTGAACGAAGCAATTTAAAATACAAGAATTCGGTTACAAAAGTAGCTTGAGAGAATAGAGATACAAGAAGAAAATGACCAATATACATGTCATAAGGCGACAATACAAATTCTTACATAAGTTGTACAACATATTTATTAAGACTGAGTTTACTTTGAAGCTGAAATTGCATAACTTGATCTTTGAGTTTCTTTGTTGATCATAGACTTTTTATCAATTTTGATTGAGTAATATATTGTTTTTGTTATTCTATCATTTTCAAACAAAGTTGTTAAATATTTTACTTTTAGAGTATTAGTATAAATGATTCATACACTATCACTTCATGATATGATATTATTCCATTTCTATTGATTGTGACGTGTAAAGACAACAAACCTTGTCAACCCATTCTTCTTTAAGTATTTTCCACCTCTCTATTTTTCATCTAAGACATCTGGTATGAGTTAGTTATTAGTATTTTAGCTTTCCACTTTATTTCCACTACTCTATAGTGCTTTTGATCATGATCACATGTGGGATTGAATTGCTTAACATAATATGCTTTTTTTTTGTTTGAGTTGTTTTGTCCACATGACTAATTTGAATTTCACTCTCATGCACCTTTTGGATTGCATATTTGCATTTGGGCACTCTTGCATGTTAATTCCCACTTTACTCATCTATTTGGTATTTTGTTTCATCCACATGTTCTTTCTTTTATTTAACTTTTTCTCTATTATTATTTTAGGTCAATGATGTCCTTCCATGTTCTTTGTTTTCTTCAAATATTCTAGACCAATGGAATCACTATTGTCATTTCAATTGGAAAAGCTTCATGATCATCTAAGATGATCGTGTATGGTACCATGAATTTTATTTTGAAACTACTTGTAATTAAATATCTTTGTTTAACCTTTCTATTTGCCTCCATTTCAATGTTTATATGTTGTCCCAAACTACACACCCATACAACACCACTAGCATAAGAAGATACCCAAATAATGTCTTATTTATTTTACAATCTTATAGCTTAGTTCTTTTGCATATGTTTGAAGCATGTATAGATCTTTCCATCCCTTTGTATAATTTTTGTCCTATAAGTCTCCCAACTTAGGTTGCTATGGAAATCAAGCCCAAAATATTTGTATTCATTACCCATTTTCTCTCATTTTGATTGTATTTTATGGTTCAAATTGAAGAGAGGTGCTTATAGTAAATTTTTAGAACCACATATTTCATAGGAGTACTTATCATAAGTTACAAATATTTATCCTAGATTTATTTTTTAAAATATTTTAAAGAATATATTAATGCACATTGTTTAATTCCAAATTACAATTAAATTCACCTTCAAAACTAAGGAAAGGTGCCCATAAGATTGATAGTTTCTCTCATTAGATGGTGCAAGTTCCATTGCAATGGTGCATCAAGGGGCAATCCTAGAATCTCTATAGTAAGTTGTATTTAAAGAGAGTATGATAGTTATCTAATTAGAGGGACCTTGAAAGGCCTAAGACATTAAACAAATATTGAAGTTGAGACTCAAGCACTTCTCTTAGGTCTACAAATATGTGTTCATCTTAGGATAAGAAGAGTTCAAGTTAAGGGTGGTACTATGGTTATTGTTGATTCCATTAGGAATATGGAGCACAAAGTTGAAAGATTAATCTAGGATATTAAATAAAATTTGGTTGTTGTTATAGAAATTAAATGAATTCACATTTAAATACATTTATAGAGAGATTAACTTCTTGGCCAACTTTTTCATATGTTCTATGGCATGAGGTGCATTGCTAGCAAGAAAATAGATATTTAGAAAATTTGAATGCCAAATCTACTCAACAATAATCTTGTATCATCACACAATGATAGTGAGGAAATTTGTCCAATCATACATAGTTAATAAATAATTCCCCTTCATAGCTAAAATACTAGTAGGTAGAAAATCATGGGAAGATATGGAATCTACACAATTATATTAAGCTCTTACCTATTTTCACTAGCTTTTCTCATGGGAGGCCATGAATACCACATTGTCAAGTTGATTGTTAAGAAAAGGAAAATTTCTTATTCATGGGAATATTTGATTTACCTTTTGAAAATGATCTTCAAAATGAGTGCAATGATAATTTGGACAATGTGATCAAGGTGAGATTGGGAGCCTTGTTTCTCTCAATTTCTCACAAATAAATTGATTCAATATAGGCATTTATTCTATGTTTGTAGTAGTTTTTTTGATAATGGAGAAATAAATATGTCATTAGGTCCATGTCTAAGGATTTGATAAGGAACTAATGGCAGTGGGGACTCAATTCTATTTTGGAAAATGTCATATTTAGTGTGGGCTTTCATCTTCATGTAGGTTCAGCCTTCGGCAGCCGACCATATTGGTCTTAGGGTGGGTGGGGGGGAATAGAGGGGGGCCTCCCACCCAGCCCTTCGGGACCTAAGGCCAATATGGTCGGCGCCGTAAGGCAGGCAACTATAATGGTGGGTCGGTGGGGTTTGGGTGGGGTTGGGCCGGATAGATATTTGTTTGAATTCCAGGATGTTCAACCATTGCTTCAACAATACAATGAATCATGTTTGTTATCATTGCAATAGGTCACAATGACAACCTCCACAAACATTAGGTGAAGTGGGGAATTAAATTCATCATATTTATTATGGGTGTTTTTCCTTCACCAAGCATCAAGTAGAATTTTTGTGGTGGATGAGTATTCAAATAATAGTGAAGAGGAGAATGCCCATGTACAACAAGGATAATTAAAATTATATAGCAATTCATTTTGTAGGCGCAAAGGGTAGTAATGTTATGTAAGAATATAAATTGATATTTTAGACTGTTAGAATCTAAAACACTTTCTTGGTGAAGTTTGAACTCATCGTCCCACTAGGATTTTTTGTTAGTTGGCCCTCCATGAAGGAGAAACCTTTATTTTGTATATTTTCTCATTTTTAATATATGAGTATGGCCCCCAAGGCCACATTTAACTAGTAATTTTTTTTATAAAAATATTAAAATTGCTATTATTTAATATTAATAATACTTAATAAATATTGAATTTTTCAAATTTTATATGTATGATTAATATGTAAAAAAATCTCTCATTTATTCTATTAACAGAGTTGACTATTTTGGGGGAAACAGGAAGAAATAAGATGGATTCATCTATTTAAGGACTCAAAACCAATTTTGATGGAGCCTTAAGAGGCAACCTAGTTTTATTTGGGGATTAGATAGATTATCAAAGATTCTATGCTTTGCATCGTTAAAGTGGCCACAAAAAAGCTATAGTCATGGAGCAACATCAACACCAATGCTTAGGTCTTCTATTGGGACTATAAATGGCCCTTCAGGAAAACATAAAACACATCACAATTGAAGGGAATTTTATGATAATATTAAATGCACTTAGAAACATAAATTTTTCACTTGAACCTTGAACCTACTTAGAATTACCATTACTTAGACAGTGTCTCACCTTGTACGAATCATTGCATACTTAAGGCTTCCTATCATGCTTGCATATGGAACATTGTACATTTCCATCAATAGGATACTATTACAATATCAATAATACCTATCAATAAAGGAGCACTTACAAGATTACTATCATGCATACTAAGCTACCAAAAAATAGCATCAACCTATTTGCTTTGGTTCAAACACAAATGATTTCTATCCATATCTCTATCGATCTCCATACCAAGTATGAACATTGCCACACCTAGATATTTCATATTAGATCTACCAATCATCCAAGCATTGAGTTTCCTTATCAATGATTATTATTCTCAATGATAATCATATCATCAACATACAAAATAATTATTAAATCATGATTGCCAACATACTTGTGATAAACATATTGAAATGCATTACTCCTTGCAAAACCAAATCCTAATACATACACATCAAATTTTTGATGCCACATATGCAGTGACTGCTTCAACGCATACAAAGACCTTTATTTTAAAGATTAGATGTTTTGTTCCATTCACCTTGAATTCTTTAGGCCAACTCATAGATTTCTTCCTCTAAATATTTATTGAAGAATGCAATTTTCACATCCATTTCCTTTATATCAAAATCAAAGGTCATAGTTATAGATAAAATCATCCCAACGAAATTCAACTTAACTATTGAAGAAAATCTCATCAAAATATATTCTCTTAACTTGGGAATACACCTTTTCCATCAACTATTTGTTGTACATTTCCAATGTACTGCATGCTCTAACTTCCTTCTTAAACACCCACTTGAAGCCAATGGTATTACTACTATCAAGTAGATAAAAAAGTACTAAGTCTTATATTGTTAAAATGGAAACATCACCTCTTTATCGTATTTTATTTAGGACTTGTTCTCCTTACAATCAAGATATTCTCTTATAAACTTTGATTTATCATTAATACAAGTTAGAGGAAAAATACACCAAAAATCTAGTGGACTACACCTTTTAGGAACCTTTTTATATCGTGTACAAC
>VDFB02381121.1:0-13547 GCA_007258455.2 Sequoia sempervirens | reverse complement strand
ACATGTGTGCATGCAAACATGTATACATAGATGCCTTGAGCATTGTTACAAAAGTTTCTCTGTCAATAACTTCAATGCAAAGTGCTTTAAACATGCAAATAATTTGAGTGTAGCTACATTTTATTTCAGCTAATAAGGTTCTCTATAACATTATTGTAATATTTATTTGACTTTTTGCATTTTAATAAATCAAATTATTGCATTTTATTCTCATTGCAAAGTGCTATAGACAAAACAACAATACACAAAAATATATTATTTTTTGTATCTTTGCAAATTATTTTTTGTTTAATATATATACACAAAAAGTATATATTCGTACCATGTAAACAAGATTAAAATCTTATTTATAATAAAAAACAATAGCTCCCTAGGGATTCATCTAACAATTTATTGTAATACAATTACATTACTCTATACACAAAAATACGTTTTTGTACTACACTAACAAAATTAAAATCTTATTTCTAGTAAAATCAATAGCTTTATATAGCGCTAAGTTTCATACTAAATTAAAAAAAAGATTAATTCATCTTCAAAAAGTTTACAAATACACATTACACTACCACACTAAACAAAATTTTATTTAGAAATAGACATTGAAGCAAAAAAAAAAAAGTATGGTGAACTTTGTTTCAAAATGCATATAGATATGTTTCTATATGCAATATTGCGGGGACATGTAAAAAGTGCGATAATTTTTGGCCTTTGGACACATGTTTTTCCTAAATTGTTGCAAATGATATATGATGCTTTCAAAATATTTCTACATGAAAATTTAGTTCAAATTGAAATGACTAATGAATCTATGGGCTGAAAGTTTTATTAAAAATCAAAATTAAAAAATGTGCAAATGCAACTTGAGTTTCCTCGTGCTTTAAGACTTGTTCTGATGCCAACAATGCTTTTCACTCTTTTATGCATTGTGTGCATGTCGATACATGTATACACATATAACTCAAGCATTATTACAGACATTTAAGATTGCTTGCATTTACTAATTTAAACAAAACAACAATACATTTTTGCTTCCTCAATAAGATCATAGAAGATGTTTCTTCTTGCCAATGTGTACAAACTCATAAAATTACAAGTATTCATTGGAATATCTATTAAAAAGTTTATGTAAACATGGTGCCCAAATTTACAATTTTCGAACCACATTGCCCATGGACCCTAAACATTGCACGCACTAATGCGTCATTGCAAATTATTTCAAACTTTCCTACCTACATTTAATACATTTATATTCCTATCACCTATCTAATTCCTTCTTCACTCATAGCTAGATGTTTTTTTACCTCTCGGCAGGGACTCGACGCTTGCGTCACTCGTTTATTTATTTATTTAAGAGAGCTATTTTCTTCAAAAGAGGTAATACACTGATAGGACGGCTAATTTTTGTCTGAATGTGGTTGGCGAAAGCGAAAACGAAAACGATGACGCTGTTTTTCTTCAATTCGTTGGAGACATAGGTATCTTCGTCGTAACGAAACCGTGTTTTTTCTGGCTGATTTCGTTAAGAGGGCGGCAACCGGCCGCTCGCTCGCCTGCAATCAAATACAAATACAAATAAAAATAATTATAATCACAATATTATACTATTTTTAAAAAAAATTCAATAGCGTGATCAGATAAGCTAAGGATACTGTGTAAGCGAACACCTCCCAGCGAGATAAGAGGCTGAACAAGAAGTGGGCGGGAAAGAGAAGGGAGAACAGCGAATAACTCAATCTATACAGCAAGTGGGGAGAGGAGGCCGAGGAGTGAATGTACGCGACCAGGGTTATCATAGGAGAATGAAGATTTTATAGTTATAGAAACAATTCCAATGCACAGAAATTTTAGCAGAAATTTTTGTTCTGTAATGAGAAGAGGCTGAGAAGTGAGTGCAAGTGAACACCTGACCAGCAGGAGAGGAGGGCTAACAGTGAATGTAAGGGAATCCATCTAACAGCAGATGGAGAGGAAGAACAGTAAAGGTAAGAGAACCTTTGGATCAGCAGGAGAGGATACCATTCAATGAGTGTAAGTGAAACCCCTGAGCCATCAGGAAAGGTATCTCAACACCATTTGTAAAAGAACCCCTTGACCAGCTGAAGAGAAGGGGAAGAAGTGAGGATAAGCTAGACTCTTAAACCAGCGGGCGAGGAGTTGACAAAGTAGATTGAGAACATTCCTCAGCTGCCATCGAGGTAACGGCATTTATGCAGTTGACCTTCAGGCTGAACAGTGAGTATAAGCGATCATGGGAATGGGTACAAAGAATTCGAATATTGTACATTCTCTGGTGAAAACTATTGGAGTTTTTATAGATGAAGCCATAAGCAATGAAGACCAACGTTTACATAACAAAGACCAGGTTACCCAAAGGTTATCCAGACAGCAAGGAGAATATTCTGGAAGATCAGACCAAGTTCAACATGCAGAAGAAGCAGTCATTGCAAATTTATACTGGGGCATGGAGGCAATCGAAGAAACAATTGAATCAAACAGTAAAGACATCAAGATGGGCAGGCTAGACTATGCAGAAAAAATGTTACAGGCCTGTGCAATGCTGAACGTAAAGGATGGTGCTAATAGTACTACTGCAGGTGTGCCTAATTGTTATTTGGCAGCGTGGGCAAACCTGAATTTGGCATTGGTTTCTAGACTTAGGAAGAATGATAGGGTCTGTATCATAAAGACTTTGGAGATGTTTATGGTGGATCCGCAAAATTCAAGGTTAGAATTGGCACCTATGCTCTGGGAAGATCTGTTTTTGAAGTATTTAAGCTCAATTGTGGGGTGGTATGGTGAACAAAGGTATAAAATTCTTGAAACAGTTTTGCCTGATGATAATTTTGGTGTTTCTGTTTCTTGTGCGAGTATGCTTGCTTTTGACGAGTTTGGATGTAAGGCTTTGCTTTCAAAGATGAGTGCAGAGCAGGCAAAGCAGCTGCAGAGGTTGGAGAAGGTTTATCAGGATTCTCTGGATGAGAATACAAGGATTTGTGTTAAGTTTTATGAGGAGTGGCTGGATTATGATACGCAGAAATTGAAGGGGAAGCCTGGTGATAAGCCTAGTGTAAAGGTTCCAATGATTCAAGGGCAGTTTGGGTCGAAAACAGGATTTGATTTGGACATAAATTCAGTTTTTGAGGATGGGTTCAGAGTCACGAGAATGGACGAGGCAGAATTTGCAAGGAACGGGCGCTACAATGTACTTACTGCTGTAGAAAGCCCAATATGTTTGTTGTGTTGACGGTTTATGGATAATCTGGTTTTAGGTTTTGATTGTTCTGTGATTTCTTGTGAGCTATCTCGTCCATCACCAGAACCATTGAATATTTGCTTGATTCCTGCAATTTTTAAAGTTGGAAAAGTAGAATTGTTTTTTAAGACTTCAAGCTTCTCATATTTGTTGAAGACTAAATTTTTTTGAAACAAATTCTCTAAAACCTTTTTTCTCGAACAAAAGCCCATAGAGTTACATATGACATTTCATGACCCATCATCATTAGGGGAGCCACTTGAGCTAACCTACTAGAGATCAACTGTGAAAGTAGGAACTCAGTGTGAGTCTCCAATGGCCTTGCTTTGAACTTGGACAGGCTAATACTCCTCTATTAGTATAAATTTGAGCCCTTGATCTCACCAGCTCAAAATATATAGATACATGTTATTTTCTGTTTGAATAAAAGTAGGAATATAAGTAGGGTGCATCTATTTTGGGGTCTTGAATTCTTTGTACATCCGTGACAGCTCCTGCCTCTGCTGCTAGGTGATGTGAGCTTAACCTGATAGTTTCTCTTCGATAGATTTTATATTTTCCCCTTATTTGTAATACTTTAGTTGATTGGTCCAATCATTAAGATCTAAGAACAACTAGGGAAGCGAAAATTTTCTGGGATGATTTGAAATATGTTTGGAAGGCTCAAACGGGTTCCATAAACTTTCCCCACCTTTGAACAGAGCTCAAACATCTAGAGACATGGTGCTGGTAACAATGGGAATTCAAACGAAAAAATGCGCGTCCGTTGATATAAACCAGGAATAATTTTCCAAGAGAAAACATAAGTGGTTAATTAGGAAATAATTTATATCATTAAAAACGTGATTCTGGTCATGTTTGATGTCTGACCGGGTCGCTTGACTTTTTTCTTACTGGTTTTGTCAAAGCTGGACCAATTCAGGGCATTGAAACTAAATTTGGCAGTCCACTCTGCCTGTCAAAGTGATTTTTTCGTGACGGTTATCCATTCAACGTTGCACTTCATATAATGTATAGTATAATCCTTTACATTTTTTGACGTTCTGTCCAAAATCTCCCCTTTGACATTAGTCTTCTAAAATTTTCATTATATTTTACGGCAAAAATGCATAAATAGCCAATTGATGAGTTGCTGGATAACATCGGAGCGACGGAGATGTCATCATTGGGGGGAGTGTTTGTTGTAGTCTGTGCCACACCCAGAGAAAAGCAGTTTCCAAAACAAGTTGGAAGCAGGGCGGCATAACGCGTACCCTGTAATCAGCCAGTTTTTTCCTGGGGCAACTCGCGAGTTCTTGTTACATATCTCCAAAACTGGGCAGCTACTGCAAAAAAAGAGTTCGAAGCCTCGCTTCGTTGTTTCAGGTCTTGTAATATCTCTTCTGTTAACTGAAAGTATCTTTTGCCGTGTGTCTGGGGCGTAAATGTCTACAAGACTGACCCTCTTCTCAAGACTTTTGAGTTGGAAGGTTTTTCTGATTTGTTTTTTTCTAGCCACAGCCATACCGTTCTCTCCCCATACCAGGAAGTTTGTTTTCTGTAACCATACTTGACAGATTAAGCTAGTGTGTAGTGTGATGTTGCCAAATTCACTGCTGAATTTCTTTTGGGACAGAAGATCCATTTGCTGTTGTTACCAACATCAGTGATTATTGAGTTTGGGAGTGAAGAGAAGAATGAAAAGGCCTGAGAGTGAAAAAAATTCCTCAAGCATTTTGATCTTGTTAATACGCTTGTCGTTGTGATTACTGATGAATTTGTGTTGTATGGAAAGTTCGGTGCAAAGATGGTTGAAGTTAAGAAACTCTCATTGTTTCAGTGCCTGTATACTCATGTTTCTGTAGAAATAGATTTTTGGGTATTTTGGCTTGTGACTTCAGGTCCTTTTTAAAGTTTGGTGTGAGGGTTCTATTTAGATCTTACACAATTGAGTTTTGTTGATGGGCATTATATGCTGTAATTTTTATTATTTTTACTTTCATAAAACTTTCTTTTAATTAATAGTCCTTTTTAAAGTTTGGTGTAAGGTCTTTATTTAGACCTTAGACAATTGAATTTTGTTGATGGGCTGTAAATGTTGTAATTTTATTATTTTTACTTCAATAAAACTTTCTTTTAATTAGTGGTTCTTTTTAACATTTAGCGTATGGACTCTATTTAAACTTAGACAATTGAGTCCTTTTGATGGACTGTATATTCCATGAAACTTTCTTTTAATTAATAGTCCTTTTTAAAGTTTGGTGTAAGGGTTCTATTTAGACCTTAGACAATTGAATTCTGTTGATAGACTCTATATGCTATAATTTTATTATTTTTACTTCCATAAAACTTTCTTTTAATTAATAGTCCTTTTTAAATTGCAAAAGATTTTTGGATTCCATTGTGTGCTAGTTTTTTTGCATCAACGTTTCCAATTTTCATCTTGATGATGGATGACGGAGCGTGATGGGAAGCTCTCATTTTCATCCTGATGATGGATCACGAAGTGTGAAAAAAACTAGCACACAACTGAATCCAGAAATCTTTTGCAATTAACAATATAGATTGTGGAAATTTATTATCTTTGAGTCCTGTTTATAGTTTGGTTAAGGGCTCTATTTAGACTTTAGACAATTGAGTCCTCTTGATGAATTGTATATGCTATAATTTTATTATTTTTACTTCCATAAAACTTTCTTTTAATTAAAAATCCATTTTGAAACTGTAAACAATATTATGGTTTCCGTACACGTCAGGGAATAGAAATCAAACTTACCCGGCTCAGACCTCTGATTAGATGGATAGTTTTTATTAGTTGTATACAGCATTCGAAGATGATCTAAGAAATTTTATTTTTCTGATTTTTTTCAGCCCATATGGGAAGAGTACGATGATGAATCACGGGATTACGACATCAACAGGGTCTCTGCATCATTCAAATGGAGAACTAAGTCAATGCCCAGGAGGGTAACTCCACAAGATATGATGGCCTCAGAAGAAATCTCAGATACCCAGTTCAATTTCCAGCAGAAGAAGACCAATGGGAATTCTAAACTGTTAACTACATCGAGCATAAGATCACGTGGCATTGGGAGGTCATCAAGTTCGTTCAATTCTGAAGCCATGTCTGATGATGATCCCAACTATACCGGGCTTTCATCTGTAGCTGGTTTTTCTAATTCCTCCGAGTATTTCAGCAGTTCCTTTGAATCTGTACTAAAAATCAAGGTAACAATGATAAGCCCTGAATATCAAAACCTTGTCTGCTTCGTCATGTACATGTCAAAATCAGACGGATTCCCCTAAGCCTACTTTTGTCTGTTACAGGTTCAGAATCATGAAAAAGACACAAACAGTTCTAATCAATCAAAAACGAATTGGATTTTCAACGAAGAAAAAGAGAACGAGGCTTGCATTGGAGATACCGAACCTCAATATGAGTTTGCTGTGTTTGCGCCAGACAATATAGATAACTCTAAGGGGTGAGAATTTAGGGTTATTGTCATCTAGTAAGACCCCGAATGAGATTTTTGTTTTGATTTCAATAACCTAAATTTTACACATATCTTGAACATTTCCTCCCGCAGTTCAATCCCCAAAGATTTTCCCACTGTAGCCAGAGAAGGGGACGAGAGCCAGAGCGACTATATTGTTCATTCATCAGGGACCTCAACTCCACAGCCAAGACCTCCAAAGGATTTTGTATGCCCCATTACTAGTCAGCTCTTCAGTGATCCCGTTACTCTAGAAACAGGGCAGACCTATGAACGCAAAGCTATTCAAGAATGGCTGGCCCATGGAAACCATACTTGCCCAATAACTCGTCAGAAGCTAGAAAAGATTGTTCTTCCGCAAACGAACTACTTATTAAAAAGATTGATTGCAGCATGGAAAGAAGAAAATCCAGAGACAGCTGTTGAATTTTCAAATTCAGAAACTTCCATAACAAAGATACCCCTTGCATCTTCCACTGATTTACCCGACATAGGATCGGATGCTCAATCTAGTCCTGATAACTCTGAAATCCAAAGCAGTAGTAAAAATATACAATTCGGGAACGGGTCAAACCAGGCTATTCCATCTACTAAGGTTGTTACTGGCGAAAGCATGACCAGCGAGCTGAGGCCTATTATATTATGTCTGTGCACTTCTGAAGATTTGCAGGAATGTGAATCAGCAGTTCTAACCATTGCTAGGATTTGGCAAAAATCAAAAGCAGATCCCAGTATTCAGAACCATCTAAATAAACCAGCTGTAATCAATGGTTTAGTGGAAATCCTATCCAATTCCATGATACCCCGAGTTTTGAGGGCTGCGCTTTACATCCTCTCAGAACTTGTAGCAGCAGACAGCACGGTAACACAAACTCTGACGAGGGTGGATTCTGATCTTAAGGTTCTAGTTGCTCTTTTGAAGAAGGGCCTGTGGGAGGCTGCTGTTCTGATATATCAGCTAAAACCCTCTTTCTCTAGCCTGGCTCCCCTTGATCTCATTCCAGTACTTGTTGAGCTTCTTACAGATGGCAAGGAGAAAGAATTAGAGTGTGATTTTCAGATGCAGTTGAAGCCAAAGGAAGTGGCAATAGTTATGTTGGAAAGAATTCTCGCAAATGGGAATGAAAATTACAGATGTGCCAATGCTCGTGATATAATTTCTATGAACGGAATTCCAACCCTTGTTAAGATCTTGGAATCAAAAGACCTTGAGGAAAGATATTATGCAGCTTCTATACTTTCATCCTGTGTACATGCAGATGGAGGCTGCCGAAACTTAATTGCCAATAGAGCTGAGATGGTCCCTGTTTTAGAACTTCTACGTACTGGAAGTGATAGGGATAGGACCACTGCCATTAATTTCATTTCAGAGCTCATTCGTTTAAACCGGTGAGTCTGCATAAAACTTACACTCTTTTTTCTCAAGGAGATGAGAAAAAGACTTGCTTAGACTTTGGTTTAATTGATCTGGGACACTAACATATGGTGAATGGTCTACTTTGAAAAAGAGCATAGCTTCAATTGCAGAATTACCTACGTTAGAGTCTTAGAAAGACTAATTATGGTGCTTATTTATTGATTCAGGAGAACATTCAATGAACAGGTTCTACGAATCATAAAAGATCAAGACACATTTAGTACGATGCATATGCTTCTTGTGCACCTTCAGATGCCATCTATGGAACAGCGTTCTATTGTTGCTAGTCTTCTTCTCCAGCTTGATCTTCTGGTCTGAACTTTAACACCATTGTAACTTTGAATAATTTTTTTGCTTTATTCAAGTTAACTAGCAGTCTTTAATATTAAGGAGGAAATGGAAGTCACTAACAACCTATTTTCCTTGCAGGAGGAGCCTCGAAAAATGAGCATTTATCGTGAAGAAGCTCTAGACGCTCTTGTGGAAGGCCTAAAGTCTGAAGAATTTATAGTTTCCCAAGTATCTGCTGCAGAAACTATAGTTGCCCTCCAAGGGCGCTTTTCTTTGTCTGGAAAGCCACTCACTGAGGCTCTACTGCTAAAAAGTGCAGGTCTTGATGAAAGCTACAAGGAATTGATGAATTCAAAGCAAGATCTTGACCCATCGGAGGAATCACTGGAAGTTTTGGTGAGGTCAAAAGAACCCTGAAAGAAAAATTTAGTTTCAATTTTATCACTTCTTCGTCTGTTCATTTTATGTCACTTCTTACTCAACTCGATGCAATTATCCATTAATCTTGCACAGGAAGAGGAAGAAACAGCTGCAAAAGATTGGGAGAGAAGAGTAGCCTCTGTCCTTGTTAGTTATGAATTTGGTTTGATGTTCGAGGCTTTAGGAGAATGTCTTGAAAGCAAATCTGTCCAACTAGCAAGACCCTCCCTTGTTGCTGCAACATGGCTGACACATATGCTAACAATTGTCCCAGATACAGGAGTTAGAGGTGCAGCTCGTCAGTGTTTACTAGAAAGGTTTGTTACTGTCTTGAAATCACATAAGAGATTAGAAGACAGAGCCCTTGCAGCGCTAGGTTTGCGTGCTTTTATTTATGATTCAGGTAATCTTATTCTCAGCCACGATTATTAATTATCCTTTTCTTTTTTTATTGATAAAGTTTAGCAAGTACCGTTCCATCAAATAAACATGGGGAATGCACCATCAAGTTTAGAACAGCTTTTGATTAAAAGACACCCAAGGGGTTTCTATTCAAAATTCAAACAAGTTTTGATATTCATAGTTTATCATGAAATTTCCCTTAAGATACTTTATTGGATAATTTTAACATTTTATAAGCAATTAAAACTTTTCCTTGAATAACAGAGGGATTGGAAGAACTGGAACAACATGCAAACGACATATTCAATCCTTTATGGGAACTGAAGAAAGTTTCTTCAGCAGCAACTGATATATTAAGAGCTCTTGCAAACCATCCATCTGCAAATATTGTAAGTACAATTCCTTTGCAACTGCATCTGAGTTGAAAATATCCCGTACAAACCCTGGACTAATGGCATCTGTGCTCTCAATATCAGTCTGAACTTTGGAAGTATGAAGAACTCTCTCTTAAAGATACAAGCATGAATGGAGAGTTAAATTCCCTTGTTCATGCCACTGATCGAATTTTCAGTGGCCATTCTGATGGCACTTTGAAGGTATTTCTTCTAATTGACACGTCTAGGATTGAAATTTGAGTTGTTGCAGACAATGGTTGCTTTGCCTCTTATTAAATGAATCTCACTTAATTTCACATATACGAAAAGGTATGGGATTGCAGAAAGAGGATTCTTCATCTGATTCAAGAAGTTCGAGAACACACAAAATCGGTCACTTCTTTAGCTGTTTCATCATCTAAAGAAAATTTATATAGTGGATCTCATGACAAAACAATCAGGGTATGTTTCTGTAAAGCATTAAGGAATGCAATATCCCAATGTTTTCTCTTGTAGGACAGTTTTTTAAATAGTTTTTGTCTCAATTCATACTTTCATGCTATTGTCCTGGATTTCAGTTTTTTAGCTATTTAATTTTCTGTTTTGTTCAGGTTTGGGCAATAGGGAAAGAAAAAATTCACTGTATACAAGTCCATGAAGTAAAGGATCATGTGCAAGCACTTAATGTTAGCACTAGCTTGGCATGCTTCATTTCTCAAGGAGCTGGCATAAAAGTATGCATAATTGTTCATTCCTTAGACAATGGCTTGAGATTATTTTTGGAGGCACTACTGTAACCAACATTTTAGCTTATCGCTTGGATTTTATTGCAGATCTATGACTGGAATGGAAGCTCAAAGACTATTAATTCTAGCAAGTATGCAAGGTGCCTTGCTATAGCAGAAGGAAAAGTCTACTGTGGATGCACTGATAGTAGCATTCAGGTAAGGAGTAGACTTTATGAACAATGGATCCTTTAATAATATATCTCTTATCATTAGGAAGAGGAATGCCTAAGAATGCATGTATACCTATACTTCCACACAAAAAGGTGAAGGCAAGAATGATTATGTTTGTATATTTAAATATAAAATGGTGAAGATTAAGGTGTTCTTTCAGGTCACAGACTAACTAGCAAGGCTACCTTTATCTTACATATATTGTTCAGAATTTATACCCCATAAATTCATCCTCATACCAAGTGGAGAACTTGAAGAACTTTTCCGTCAAACCTCGTTTTCTGAAATTGAAGATTTCAGGGCCCATGCTTTTTTGCTTGTTCCATAGCAACCATAGATCACACATCCTGTATTGGATGCATGCGAAATTACTTCAGTCTTCTATATTTATTATACATGGCAATAATAGACTTTAACCAGATACTTCGTCTCACCCAATTCCCAGGTTGCTTAAATTTTAATCTTCATGGGAAAACCCCTTTAGGAATAGGGCATGGACTGTAACTCCACTCATACACATCATAATACACAACAACTACATTATTGTAAGGGGCATAGGCCTGCCTATGAAGATTTGAATCTGAGTTATATTGGAAGTAAGCACCCTCCCTAACCACTAAGCCATAGGTCTACAGTCTACTAACCATGTTGTTCCTCTTTAAGCTCATTGATAGTTTCAATGCATAACTGCAGGAGATCAATTTGGAGACTGGCAAATCAACTAGTATTCAATCAGGTGTGAGGAAATTATTAGGGAAAGCAAATCCAGTCTATGCTCTTCAGGTTTATGGGGGACTTCTATATGTTGCCTGCTACCCAGTAGATGGTGTAGCTGTCAAGGTAATTGTTACTCTAAGCTGATTAACATTTTTCTCCGAGTTTCAATTAATTGTACTCAAAGCACTATCCATTTCAATTTTTTTTTTCATTTAGGTATTTAAGCTTCCACAGATGCACTCCTTTTTTATGACATGCTTCTGGGATTGTCCTGCGGGATTTTAATTTATCCTATCAGTAATTGAACTCTTCAGTATGGTACAACTAACAGTGATTGTTTGTTGCCTCCACGTGATTGATTGATGGGAAATTAGGTGTGGGGTCTTTCCACCATGAGTGTTGTGGGTAGTCTAACATCAAGCCTAGATGTCCGTTCTATGGTTGTAACCAATGACTTCCTATACTTGGGGTCCAAATTCGGGACGATTGAAGTCTGGCTAAGAGACAGACTGCTGAAAGTGGGAACTTTACATACAAGAGGAGGGAACAGTAAGCTGGTGAGCTTGGCTGTTCACAGGGATGGAGAACTCTTATTTAGTGCTTCAGTAGATGGAAGGATTGAGGTACCCACCTTATCACGGCTCAGCTTTTTCAATTTCTTTTGAGGTGACATTGATTTGATGATGTTTTTTCTGTTTTCGCTAATATAGTTGCTGTGGGGACTCTTGGATGCAGGCCTGGGCATTGGCTTGACTGAGGAGAAATATACATATGCACTATTATTCCTTTGGGGCGATAAGGGTGCTGCTTGCTAGTACAATTCGTTTTTTTAGACCCATTGGTCTTTTGCAAATAAAAAAAATTCATTAGCATGGTATACTCATTTTGGTGAGTCCCAGTTACTGGAAAAAAATGTATTGTCATCATCAATTTTCTCCCGGAGACTGTTGTGTATGGTATATTGAGTGTTTACTGTTGTAGCCTATCTCCAAACAGGATGAAACTATGCAGCCTGTTAGATTCACTCCCATGTTAGGAGTGTGGTTGTTGCCGTCAATGGAAGGGTGATTGGTTAACCAATAAGTTTGCTGCTTCCCAAACAGGGCAGAGCTGGGAGTGCATGTAAATCGTTCTGTACATCCTTATTTGAGTCTCTTTTAAGGAATTTCCTTTATGAGCACCTGCCTGGGTATTATTGTACTCAATTTTTTAATTTTTAATTAATTTTTGCAAAATAAATTAATCATTAGTTGTAATTTTTTTAATAAAGGTATATATTTATTTTGGCTAATATAAACATAACAATGTTTTTAATAAGACTTATAAAACAGTTCTATAATTTTATCAGTCAAATAGGCCAGAGTTTTGTTTTTTGGTTTTACATGAATTGAAAAAGACATTCTGTTAGTTGATTCACTCATGAAATATCACAATTCTATCAATTCTTAATTTTCAACCTGTCAATTTTTTATTCATATAATTTGGTCAATGTTGATTTCCTTTTTTAATCCTTGGTAATACTCACTATTGTACTTCCATATATTCACAAGGAATATAATTAATTTCATATTAAATGCTTACAAAACTGTGTTGTGGCGATACAAGGGAAATTGACAGTCCAAGACTATCATCAAAGAAATCTTGAATGAGAGAAAGTACTTAGATAAAACAAAACATCAACTTATGAACAAATGATTGTAGAAACCCCAGTTTCCGCTATCTCTGAAATCTGACTGTTTTTATTGTTTTTGAAGGTTTTTGGGTTTTTTTGTGATTTTTGAGCATAAATAATATAATGCAATTTTTGCAAGAATTCAATATAAAATGCAAATAAAATCATACAACTTTGGAAATGATAGGATCTATTGAAAATACTGATGCCAGATTATCTATTTATCTTCTGGAATGATTACAAATAAGATCCATTAACATGCAATTAAAAAGGCAATGATATTTTTCTGAAAACCTGGTATTTGCAGCAAGTTGACAAAATGCTTGAGATGGTACGGCTGTCATAAACTTGCTCTTCTCCTTCTGTTAGACGATTGAGAAATGATCCAGTGACCTAGGCGCCCAAATGTGTGAAGCTAGATGACCAAAAGAGGAGGCGATTTCCTCTGTGTAAAAAGTACGGCCCTTTGTGAATGGTACGGCCTGACAGCAGAATGGTACGACCTTCCTAACAGCAGCAATAAATCCGTACAGTCTTTAATAAGATGCCAGATGAAGAACATAGAATAT